>JADRCH010000032.1:18471547-18508611 GCA_019843965.1 Rhynchomys soricoides
TGTGTGTGTGTGTGTGTGTGTGTGTGTGTGTGTGTGTGTGTGTGTGTGTGCAGGTTTCTCATGATGCTGGAAGACCTTGTAACATTTCCCCCTCTCATTTCTAGTATGAACATGTTCTTTTATCTATTTCTACATAAGTTTTGGAGACCTGTGGCACTCCGTGAGTTCTTTACAGTTAACAAGTGTGGCTGGTTCTCCATGCCTCTTACTGGCTTCTATTTCACTGGTTAGGCACACATATGTCACCTGTCTAAGTCACATGATTTTCTTCCTGTGATGCTTGTTTTACTCATTTGCATATACAAGATAGAACCTATAATTTGTGCTTCCTGGTAAATTAGGGCCAACTTTGATCTATCTCTGCTATATAATTATATTAGCTCTCAATCTCTGAGCAGAATAGCATTGACCTTCTCTCGTATGTGTAGCAGAAACAGTGGAAATGCATGTAAAAAAGAGGGTCATGAACTGAGAGCTTTTGTCAAGTGACCATAACCTGTCAAATGAACTCCTGAGATTTGGAGTTAAGTCCTTACAGATCACATTATTTCAAACATTTTGAATCTATGTAAAGTAGTATTTGATTTAAAAATGTTAGAAACTTGACTTATGTCATTCCTATGAAAACATTTTTACTCCTTAAATCATCTAAATATGCATGTATAAAACATCAGTCTAGTTATAATTATTCTCAATCTCAAATATAATTATTTCCTAAAATATCTAATTTGAAGTTCATTTCATATTTTCAATTTAAGAATTCATATTTTTACCTAAAAGTAACACCAAATCCCTCTAATATGTAACAATCATAAATTTAAAAGTGCACTTAGACTGAGGAGATACCTCAGTGAGCAAAGTGTTTTCCTCACAAGCAGGACAACAGGAATTTGATCCTCCAAGAACCATATAAAGCTAGATGCAACAGCCCATGCTTGGAACCTCAGAATTCTACAACCAAGATGGACGACAGTCAGGAGAATCTCTAGATGATAATGAGAGGACTACCTTAAGAAACACAGGATCAAACAACAAGAAATCCTGCCTCAAAAAAAAAAAAAATGGAAAGTAATGAACACAACACACACACACACACACACACACACACACACCTAGAATATCTCCCCCAAATACCTTCTTAGCTGGATCTATACACATGCAACAAATTCATAACACATACTGGGATAATACTCCATATATATTACTATATCACATATCTTAATATTTTCACATCTAAAATTATTTAACAATACAATTTTCATAACAACATAGTAGTTAAACCTGTTCACTAGAAATAAATATTTATCATCAGACTATATCTTTGAATATTATAACAAGCAACTTTCTATGAAGTCATCTTTTCCATGTTTATTTATCTCAAGATAAATCCTTAGACGTGCAAGGGCATAGCTATCAACATAACTGAAAATGTGTACAGTAGAAGGGAATCTGTGGGTTTTATTTTGCTCTTTTTTTTTTTCCTTTATGATCTCTTGAAGGCATCAGCTTCTCTAAATTGCATTCCCTGGACTGCAATTTGTACCTTTGCTCCATTTTTGGAATTGTTCTTGCTAGAACCTAAATTTGTAAGTCCGTGTCACACGCATTAACATGATCATTCTTTCCTATTGGTTTAAATCTCAGTCCCAGCCTGTCAGATTTTACATCATAACTTCAATTTAGATAGTCTCTGAATTTTCTTGACATATGGGTTTCTGGTTTCTCCATGATGAGAATTGAAACATTTTATTCCGTGTGCAAGAATCTCTGGAAAGGGTGAGATAAGAAGCTCTATAGTTTCCAGATTAGAAATTAACACCTCCTTATTGTTGAGAAACAATATCTTTCTTTACTCTTTGTTGCATATTCTCAGATTTGAAGTTGTCTATAAGGCAAATAAAAAATGTATGTCATGTTCCTCTCACAGCTTAGACGCTAAGACGGTTTGTGGGTATGGGCACTTTGCCCTCAAAGTACCATTTTTATCTATACCTGTGCTTCTTAATCTGTCTGCACTTGCTTTCGCCAGCAGGATAACCCATTCCCTCAAGGATAGTATTTCTCTGCCTTTGCCTTTTACATGTCAGATTTCTAAAATGCAGTGAGGCCATCTGGAGAAAGCCATTTCAGATGGGAGCATACATCTTCCTCAATGCACAGTTGATTCTTACTTCAGTTATCGATCTTAACATGCTAATTCATTTGAACATAGTTGTTTTCCCACTTTTTATTGAATATCATATTATTAACTCACAGAGAAGGTGTTCTTTTGCCTAGTTTTATCTGCAGTAATAGAAACCCTGCAAAACTGGTTTAAATTGGGAAGGGGGTAAATCCAAGAGTAAGTAAAGCTTAAGAGCTGTTCGAAGGAGTTTTTATTTCTATCTTTGTGTGTGTGTGCATATATGTATATGTGTGTATGTACGTGTGTGGGGGGGTGCCTGGGTGAAACTGTGTGATTGCACATATGCCAAGATGTGCATGTGGAGGTCAGAAGTTGTCACTACTTGTTGGTTGTTGGTTTTTGCTTTCTATCTCGTTAGAGACAAGTCTTTTGTCTACTTTAACATATATCAGGCAAGGTAGTCTGTGAAATTTCAGGCTATTTCTGTCTCTTCCTCTCATCTTATCATAGAAGCACTGGGATTATGGTCACCTGTTATCTTGTCTGGCTGTATGATGTCTCTGGGGATCCAAACACCAGTCCTCGCACTCTGGCTGCAAACACATTTTCTACAGAGCCATCTGGACAAGCCTTACTAAAACAGTTCTATCATATCTTAAGCACAGATTCTCTTTATAACTCTCCTGACTATCACCCACAGTGATAAGTACCACCTTAATGTTCAGGAAGGTTCAAGTGTAGAGTCTATTTGCATACAGCTACCAGTAAGTGTTTTCAATTTTTTTTATTAA
Source organism: Rhynchomys soricoides (assembly GCA_019843965.1). Classification (NCBI taxonomy): domain Eukaryota; kingdom Metazoa; phylum Chordata; class Mammalia; order Rodentia; family Muridae; genus Rhynchomys; species Rhynchomys soricoides. The sequence goes on from JADRCH010000032.1 coordinate 18,474,464, forward strand.
GAAGAAAAATATTTAACATCACTATAAATAATAAAGAAGTAAGCCATGGTTAGTAAACACTGCAATAAATAAAATAGAATTAAGCTACAGTGAAGAGTCAGCAAGAGATGGTACAGCTTTATCAACCCTCATTTCCTTAATGTTCAGGTAGCACCATGAAAGTGAAGACAGGAAGGAATAAAGCTGGCAAAAGGTAAGGATGGTATGGCAAGTGCTCTTTTGGTCATTGGCATGGCTGCTGTACACAGAACAGCTGATTATGATATGCATACGTACAGATAAAATATGATGTTGGAAGGGAGATTTGTTCGTAAGGCAGGAGGAGTTGGAGGGAGGAGTGGTAAAAGAGGGTTCGTACAGAGTATACTATCATCATGTGTATCTTTTAATAGCCACCACATGTTTATTTTTACATTCATTCTTACTGAAAATTAGGTTGTGCTTTCATTTCAAGAATTGCAGGTGCAAACCATTTAAAAAAATAAAATAAATAAAAAGCAAAAGTTGTACCAGTTTATAATCCCACCATCAATGGAGGAGTGTTCCTCTTTCTCCACATCCTCAACAACATCCTCAACAACAATTAGCCATTCTGATTATTGTAAGGTGGAAATCTCAGAGTTGATTTGATTTGCATATCCCTGATCACTAACTAATTTGAACATTTCTTTAAGTGCTTCTCCTCAGTCATTTAAGATTCCTCTGATGTGAATTCTCTGTTTAATTCTATACCCCATTTTTGAGTGGGTTGTTTGATTTTTTTTTGGTGGTTAGCTTCTTGAGTTCTTTATATATTTTGGATATTAGCCGTCTACTGGATGTGGAGTCAATGAAGATTATTTTTTCCCAATCTGTAAGTTGCTGGTTTGTCCTATTGACTATGTCCTTTGTCTTACAGAAGCTTTCCAGTTTCATGAGGTTCCATTTGTCAACTGTTGATCTTAGAGTGTGAGTCATCGGAGTTCTGTTTAGAAAAATTCCCCCTGTGCCAATGAGTTCAAGGCTCTTTCTCAATTTCTCTTCTATTAGATTCAGTGTATCTGGTTTCGTGTTGAGATACTTGATCCACTTGAACTTGAGCTTTGAGCAAGGTAACAAATATGCATCTATTTTCATTTTTCTACATACAGACTGCAAGCTAGACCAGCACCATTTATTGAAGGTGCTTTCTTTTTTTCCATTGTATATTTCTGGCTTCTTTATCAAAGATAAGTGTCTAAGAGTGTGCGGTTTTATTTCTATGTCTTCAATTCTATTCCATTGATCAACATTCCAGTCTCTATACTAATATCATGCAGTTTTTATTGCTCTGTAGTATAGCTTGAAGTTAGGTGTGGGACAATCCTGGCATGGAGGAAAGAAGACCCACGTGTCTGTCCCAGGCACTGCAGCTCTGAGTGGGACAGGAGACACTCGGGACCTGGCCAAGCATCTTCCCACACAGTCCGACAGGCAGGTGGGGGCTGTGGGAAGCCTTTGTGGGCCCTGTTAATGGGTGGGCAAGAGGGCCATTCCCAGGGAACTCGAGGCAGCAGATTCCGTGGGTTCTCTAGCCCGGGGCACCTCAGTCACCGCAGGGTGCAGCATATGGGCTAACCAGAGCACAGCTGGGGTTCCCGCTGCGACCCGGTCTTGGCAGTTTGGGGCGCAGGGTTACATGCTTAGGTTGGGCTGAATGGGTACTGCGTGGGAGCACTGGGAAGCCCTCCGTGAGAGATTAGACTCAGCTCCATAAGCAAGGGCTGGATACCTCACATCCCATGATGGGTCCAGATGAAGAGGGTCCAGTCCATAATTCTAAGATGTTTATTTTCATCATGTGGAGAGTGGTATGGATAAAAATGTACCCCCACCCCTCTGGGAGAGGTAAGGCAGATATAGTAACTGGGAAGGGGTGTGGCTAAGCTTGTAAGTGTCTCATTAACATGGGGATGGCTTGGGGCTGTGTGGGCATGCCTCTACCTGGGGAGGGGTGGTACATGACCATGACTGGAGCCAAAAGACTCCTCATTGGCATAACGTTTCCAGTCCCTTACGGATTCGGCTGGGTTGCCCAGAGTTTACACCTATGCTCAACTGGGTACCAGACTGCCTGTCACAGATCACTGTCCCACTGATAGGCAGAAGACAAGGGAGCCTCCAGAATGTATCAGAGACCTGGGAGGTGGGAGACTCTCAGGACTCATAGGGAGAGATCTTAGATGAAATGCCCTACAGTGGGGAGAGGGCACTTGTAGAGCCCACGTCCAGAAGAAAGACAAGGTATCAAGTGAGGAATAGAGTTGCCATACCACAGTCAAAATCTATGACCCATAATTATTCCTGTCTGAAAGAACTGCAGGGACAAAAATGGAGAAGAGCCTGAGGAAAAGGTGTGCAGTGACAGGCCCAAATTGGGATCCAGCTCAAGGGAAGGCCGCAATTCCTGATACTATTACTGAGGGTATGGTATGCTCACAAAAAGGGGCCTGTCATGACTATCCTTTGAAAGACCCAAGAAGCAGCAGAAAGCGTCAGATGCAGATATTTGTATGAAACCAATGAACAGAAGCTGCTAACCCCTGTGTTTGAATTAGGGAAAAGCATCAGAAGCTGAGGAGGAGGGAGAACCTGTAGGAAGCCCAGCAGTCTCAACTAACCTGGAATCCCGAGGTCTCTCAGACACTGGGCCACCAACCAGGCAGCATACACCATCATATATAAGGCCCCCAACACATTTACAGCAGAAGACTGCCAGGTCTGGACTCAGTGAGACAAGATGCACCATCCCTCAAGAGACTGGGGGTCCCGGGATGTGTGGAGGTCAGGTGGGGTGGGGGGGTGTGGGTGAAGATATCCTTGTGTAGACAGGGGGGTAGGTATGGAATGTGGAAAAGCCAGAGAGAGGACCAAGAAGGGGATACAATCTGGTCAGGCAAAATAGTATATATGTATATTTTTTTTTATTATTTTAAAGTAGAGAATTGTGTTTTAGTACTAGCTGTTTAGGAGATTTTTTAAAAATTTGTCAGAGCTAATATCTCTGATTGTAGTTAGACAATGTTAAGAGTGAGGCTCACTCCTTCCTGACTCAGAGATGCATTCTTTTAAAATTTCCATTTTAAACCCAATTTGTAACCCTGATTAAGAACCATGATTAGATCTAGAGTCTCTTCTTCAAGACTGAAGTTGCCTCTACTAGGCACAGAAGTTCCAAGGTTTTAGTCTATGTAAATAAACAAAGATATCATAGAAGGCCCTAGCTCTTCTGACCTAGGTGCATAGATGGAGATGGATTTCTCCTCTCCTTTCCTCAAGAATCACGTTTCTTATTCTTTCCAGTGCTCTAGATACCTGACCAGACTACCCATTTTCATGCAGTCATAGGCACACCAAACCTTTGCAAACTACTGAGCTTACTTACTGTTGACTTTTTCTCTAGTAAGATTCATTTTTTCTTCCCAAAATTAGGATCAGCCATGGCATTTTAAAAAATTATTTCATTTTCATGAGATTATAATATGCTTACATCATTTCACCGTCTCCCCCCACACCCTTCTATATAAACTTTCATGCTCTCATGTAAATATATAGCTTCCTTTTTATTAATTTGTTACACATACACACACACACACAAACATACACACACATACATACACACATGCACGAGAACATTTAGATTTGTAGAATCTTAAATACAGCATAGACAGTCTATATTTTCCTTGTACATATGTTTTCAGGGATGAAAATTTGGTATTATATAACAAATTAATGTGCTCATTTCTAAGAAAGACTATTTCTCCTACTCTCTGCATCCATTCGGTTGTTTGTTGTTCTTTGTGTAGAGTTGAGGCCTCGTGAACTTTCCCCCATTCATACTATCATATTTAATGTTTTTTTTCCTTCCAAAAAGATGCAATCTCATAGTAAACTCCATGTTCCTCTGAATATTATCTTCTTTTTTCCCTATTTGGGCAATGTTCTATGATACTCAGGTATGGATGTTGAAAGATGTAACCATTAGGAGTAGGCTTCACAACTCTGAATTTTGAAGTTATGTTTTTTGTAATGTTATGTTGTATGCATGTGTGTATATGTGTATGTGTGTGTATATATATTATGCTATGTGTTCACCAGTACTGTCAGAGGCCAGAAAAGGGTGTCAGATCATCTGACTCTGAAGTTATAAGTGATTGCGAGCTCTATCACATAGGTACTGGGAACTAAACTTGGGTTTTCTGGAAGTGTAGCAAGTGCTGTTAACTACATTATATAACTGTGCAGAAGTGTATTAGTTTTATGAATACCCACTTGTCAATTACTGACTGTAATTCATGGGTCAGTGGAATATTATTCAGGCAGTGTTTTTCTACATCTATATCATGTATGGCACTGCCAAGGAGGAGTTTTTATGTTGTTTTCTTTGTTTTTGTTGTTGTTGTTGTTTGTTTTTTGAGACAGGGTCTCTCTGTAAAGCCCTGGCTGTCCTGGAACTCACTCTGTAGACCAGGCTGGCCTCAAACTCAGAAATCTGCCTGTCTCTGCCTCCCAAGTGCTGGGATTAAAGGCATGCGCCATCACTGCCCAGCTTAGTCAAGGAGTTTTTAAGAATGTTTGTGTGTGTGTGTTTGTGTGTGTGAGCATGTGTTATGCAATGTGTTTACCAGTGCTTGCAGAGATCCATCACATCGGTACTGTGAAACAAACTCAGGTTTTCTGGAAGAGTAACAAGTTCTCTTAACTACTGAGCTCTCTCTCTATTTCATGGTCTAGGATTTTAAAAGGCATTATTCATTTTAAACTAATACTTTTCAGAAATAATGCTAAGATTAGATAAAGTAACTTCTAGGAGGAACTTATTTTCCCGAAAATTCTGCTTTTCTCCACACACTATTCATCTTGAGTGTCTTATGACAAAACCTCAGTGTTTTTCTTACTTAATCACCACAATATTATACAATACAGATGCTTTGCTTTTTGGTATTTTCACCAATTAATAATCTGAAAATCTCTTATTTGTGCATACACTACACTTCATCCTTTCATATATTGCATAAAAATCCTCCCTTCTCAAAATTCTTTGGTTTTCTGAAAATTTTGGTTATCCCACTCAAGATTATATACTGATTTATTCTATGATTTGCCCACATGGATTGTATTTCTGAGACACATTTGCGTAAGTGGTGTCTCTGTCCCAGAATATGCATCTTTGTAAGTTTGAAGGATATTGCCAAATCAATGGCTTTACAGCATGTCTGAGGATGAGACTCCCCATTTACCACATCTAAACAACAATCTTAACATTTCAGTTGGACAAATAGAAATAACCTTGAGAAAGTTTTGACTTTTGTTGAAAACCATTTTAGATATTAATATTTAATGGTATGTTTTGGTCTTTGTGTATGTATGTATGTATGTATATATGGAGGGAGACACACACTCACACAGAGAGAGAGAGAGAGAGAGAGAGAGAGAGAGAGAGAGAGAAGAAGGAGGAGGAGGAGGAGGAGGAGGAGGAGGAGGAGGAGGAAGAGAGATAGAAAGAGAGAGAGAGACCTACCATGGTTCTATTAGTCTCCCGCAATGGCCTGTAGACAATCACTTAGGCTCCTCTGGATGAGCTGTGAGCTCTAAGGATTTACCTATAATCATTTCCTCCATACTGAGATTACAAGAATAAAATACCATACCTGATTTTTTTTCAGTGAATTCTAGGAGCTGAACTAGGGGTCCAGTGCTGCCAGGCAAACAGTTTACTGACAGAGGTATTTCCATAACCTGTTTGTTTTCCTTTTCTACTGATGGCCATTATCACAGTTATCAAACTTTTTATTTATCATTCTGATTATTTCTTTATGCACTAAAGAGGCTAGTTTGTGAGATAGCCTGAGAATCCACCCAGTAATTGCCTCAGCATTCACACTGAGGACAGCTCCAATACTCTATAAAAATTAATTATCAGCATACTTCATTTGGCACCTCCATATTATCTGGGATTTCCTCATAGGACACTTCTCATTCCATGGGAAGTAAATACCTGCACAAGCACATGGTACTATACAGCAAGTACATTCATACATCATCTGCCAGTCCCTTTCCAAGAACTGATTTTTTTCCCCAAGTAATTGCTCTTCAAATGAAAGTCACCAAGCAGCCCTAACAAATTAGTTACCTCTTTAGAAGGCTTTGTGAATATTATACTATTCCCTCACATGGAAGAGCTAGATACTTTGTGTGGTTCTGATAAAATACATTTAAACTCCAAGATATCTCAGAAATCAATTCATGCCAATTTACAGCTGTCTGATGTAAAGTAAAGACCAGGGAGCTAGAAATTGGAAATAGTCACACCATAGACAGTAGTTAGCTTCAAATGAAAACAAGGCTTCTGCTACAGAAGAAAAGCTCTCTCTCACAGTGTTCACCAGTTCAAATGCTCAAGTATAAACTGGCAGTCCCAAACTGAAACTAGTAATTATCTTGAAGAACTAAGTATTCACTAATTGGGCACTGTGAACTAGAAAACACTTCATGTCTTTTTCTTAGTCACTTTTGGTGTGTGTGTGTGTGTGTGTGTGTGTGTGTATACATGTGTGCACATATGCCTTCATGAATCTTTGTATAGACACACATAGGTGCCACAACTAATATGTGGAAGAGGACAATCTCAGAAGTTCATCTTCCCCTTCCAGCTGTTTGTGGTAGGTCTCTATTTGTGTGCCACTCTGTCTGTCAGGATAGCTTGACCATGAGCTTCTGAGCTATTGTTTCACCATAAGAATGCTGGGACTGCAGAAGACACTGTACACTTCAGGCACAGGAAATGTAGGATTAAAGCTGGACTTGACATGGAAGCTTTCCCTCTGTGAACTACCTCTAACTGTATCTAACATTGTTAGGTAAGATACCAAGGGGGAAAACAATCTAAAGTCCTACCCAGCTCTAAAGAATATGAACCTTGATGAACAGCAGAGCAATAGATATCCAAGGGTACAGATACTTATATAGCACTTATATTTCATAGGTAGCTAATACTCATTAAGTTGGAGGGAAAGCTCTCTAAATAAAGAGAAATCTATACCAAATACTCTAAACCTAGCTGATTATCTGTGGCTGTATATATAATAATATTAATTAATAATTAAAGAGGAGGAGGTCATGAAGTTGAGAGGGAGTTGGTGAGCATGGGAAAACTGAAGTGAAGAGAATATGTTGTGCAAATGATATAAAAACAGAACTTATATAGAAAAATTTTAAAAAGCAAAAAAATACTTTTAAAAAGTAGTAGGAAAAGCAAGACAAGTTCTTCCAAACTGAAAACACACTAGCATTATACATATACAATACTGAAGTCATGGTTTTTCCTGGGCATTGGCTTCTGAACTCTGGTCCCCACTTTTGTTTTTTGTTTTTGCTGTTTTGTTTGTTTGTTTGTTTTTTGTTTTTTTAATAATTTTTTTTAAAAAATTTGAAACTTTATTTACCTTTTGAATGTTTTCTTCTTTCTAGGTATCCCCTTTGGAAACTCCCTAACCCATCCCCCTCCCCTTGCCTCTATGAGGGTATTTCCACACACACTCACCCACTCTCATCTTCTCTCCCCGGCATTCCCCTATACTGGGGCATCTAACAACTTCAGGCCCAAGGGCCTTTCCTCCCACTAATGGCCAACAAGGCCCTCCTCTGCCACATATGTGACCAGCACCATGGGTCCCTCCATGTGTATTCTTAGGTTGGTGGTCCAGTCTCCTGAAGCACCAGGGGTCAGGCCAGTAGACACTGTTGCTCCCTCCAATGGTGCAGCAAACTCCCTCAGCTCCTTTAGTCCCTTCTCCAACTCCTCCATCTGGGACTCCATGCTCAGTCCAATGGTTGCTTTGAAGTGATTCTTGGGTATTCCGAACTTTTGGGCTAATATCCACTTATTAGTGATTATATGCTGCGTTTGTTCTTTTGTGACTTAGTTACATCACTCAGAATGATATTTTCAAGTTCCATCCATTTGCCTGCAAATTTCATAAAGTCATTGTTTTTAATAGCTGAGTAGTATTCCCTTGTGTAAATGAACCACATTTTCTGTATCCATTCCTCTGTTGAGGGACATCTGGGTTGTTTCCAGCTTCTGGCTCTTATATATATATGGCTGCTATGAACGTAGGGGAGCATGTGTCCTCAGGTAGTATTATGTCCATTGTTCTGAGAGTCTGCCAAACTAATATCCAGAGCAGTTGAACTAGCTAGCAATCCCATCAGCAATGGAGGAGTATTCCCCTTTCTCCACATCCTCACCAGTATCTGACATCACCTGAGCTTTTGATTTTAGCCATTCTGACTGGTGTGAAGTGGAATCTTGGGGTTGTTTTGATATACATTTCTCTGATGACTAAGGATGTTGAACATTTCTTTAGATGCTTCTCAGTTCTTTGAGTTTTCTCAGTTGAGAATTCTCTGTTTAGCTCTGTTCCCCATTTTTTAATATGGATATTTGGTTCACTGGAGTGGTTGGTTATAAATGCCATAAAGAAAAGAGGCAATGTATATATTTACAGTGCAGTAGAGGGCACTGAATTTGTACATTTAGAAATAAGTATAGATGATGTGAAGTGAAGTGCCAGAGTCAACATACAAAAAGAAGTGAGTGTCTGGTGTCCACAATTGGGTAGAAAAGATACCTAAACAATGTGGTATCTAGGGTGGCCCTGCTGAATGAAGAGAACTTATTTCCATTCATTCTCTTGGCCCTTTGGGTCTCTTTCTTGTCTCTGATGACACCTGATCTGGACCCCTTTCCCCCTCACCTTTCTCACCCATGTCCTTCCTTCCCTTTGTCTTCTATGATTATTTTGGTCCCCCATTTAAGTGCCATTTAAGTATTCTTATTTGGGACTTCCTTCTTTTTTAACTTCTTATGGTCTTTGGGGCGTGTCATGAATATTCTGTACTTCTTTGCTAATATTTACTTATCAGTGAGTACAAACCATGTGTGCCATTTTGGGCCTGAGTTACTTTACTGAAGATAATATTTCTAGTTCCATTTATTTGCCTGCAAAATTCACAATGTCCTTGTTTTTGATAGTTGAATAGTATTCCATTGTGCAAATGAATCACACAGCTGTTGGAGGTAGGGGTGGGGAAAACCTTTATAAAATCCCAGAGACCAGGGATAGGAGAGGCTCTCAGGACTCATTGTGGGTAACCTTAGCCAAAATGCTCTACATTTCGGAGAAGGATCTGGAAGCAACCACCTACAGAACTCATACAGGTCCCTCAGTGTTTGGATGACAACACCAACACACCTATAAATCTGTAAACACAAAATTGTTCCTGTCTAAAAGAAATGCAGAGGCAAAACTGGAGCAGAGACTGATGGAATGGCCAAACAATAATTGGCCCAACCTGGGATCTAACCCAGAAAGGGCACCAATCCCCGACACTACTGCTGGTGCCATGTTGTACTTGCAGATAGAAACCTAGCATGACTATTTTCTGAGGGGCTCTATCAGTAGCTGAGTGAAACTGATGCAGATATTCATAGCCAGTCATTGGATTGAGGTGAGAGAATGCTATGGAAGAGTTAGGGGATGGGTTGGAAGAACTGAAGGGCATGAAAACCCCATAGGAAGACCAATAATGCCAACTAATCTGGAACTTTTGGGGCTCCCAGAGACTGAGCTACCAAGCAAAGAGCATACACAGACTGGTACAAGGACCCTGGCACATATGTAGCAGAGGGCTGCATTATCTGGCTTCAGTGAGAGAAGTTGTACCTAATCCTGTAGAGACTTGTTGCTCCAGAGTGGGAGGATACCGAGGGGATTTCACCCTCTTAAAGGTAAAGGGGGTTGGGGGGATGGGTCAAAGAATACTTTGAGGGGAAACCAGAAACAGGGCAACATTTGGGTCATAAATAAATAAAATAATTAATTAACAAAAAAAATGAAACTTTTTTTTGTGGAATTAGGATAAGCTTTGTCATGCTTACAAACCTGACACTGGGCAGTTGAAAGATATTTCAACATGTTGCTTTTCTGCCACTTGCTACATCAAATGCGTTATTTTAGTACTGGCTTAACAACTATCTTCCCTATTTATTATAAGTCACATCTAGTGATCATATTTTTTTCTTTATCTTGAGCTATTAGCAGATGATGAGTCATAGCAGTTGTGGTCACAAGTACTTATGAAACAAAAACAGACTATATACACAAACCAGAATGATGTGACTAATGTGTTAAGAAGTTGGTATGGCTGTTCACAGAACAATAGTCATTACTTAAGAGTAAGCTGTGCACTGAACTCAGGGACTGAGTTTAGTAGATATAAGAGTCCTATTGGAGGGGGCCTCATGTTGCAGGAACTATTAAAAATTAATATAGCATGTTCCCATGCTATGCAAGGCACTGTCTGGCTACATAGCTCCAGCGAGGTATTCTCAACTCTGCAATCTCTTTCCCAGAGCTCACAAAATGACCGCACCTCACTCACCAAGTTCCCCTGGAGGGTCGCTGCCACACCAACCACAAACACCAACCAACCACCCTGCGGTCAGCCACCACAACATCCATCAAACAAAAAGTAGAAACAAAACTCCAGACTTTTATAATTAAACAGGCAGATTTATATATCAATAAATTCTTAATTCACATTTGCCCACACAGTAAAATCAGAACCAACTGATAATGATACAAGCAGCCTACCTAGATTAGACCAATTTATCACAATTATTCTATCCCTATATGAAGTTCACAACTACCTATGGCTATTTAAAACCACTCAGGATCAGGATATTCTTTCTGTCCATCATCCATCTTGCTTCCTTCCCTCTCTCCCTGAATCACTCTCTGTCTTTCCAAGTCTTAGCTCTGCCTGCCTTTTCCCTGTCCAATCACAGGCCTCCTGTTGTACTAATATTTAGAAAGATTAGACAGGGAAAATCTTGCCACAGCCTCATAGCTAACAAAAATTAAGGTTGAATGCAAAGTGAACACAGAAACCTTCATGTGATATTTATTCCCTCATGCCCAGTGGACAAGATTTTCCTTTTTCATATTATATTCACTGTTAGCTATTATAGAAAAGCTGATTGATATGGCAAAGTTTTGTGTGAAACACTTGCAGAAAAATTTCATAAGATGCACTAGGTAAACTAAACATTTGAGGTTCAATTCACAAATCTTAAGAAGCCACTGAAACTTACAAGATTCTTAGACCCTCCCCCCTTGAAATTTTAGGAACAGTAACAATTGTTATAACAAAGAGATTCTCTGACCTGTCAAGCTGTCTGCAATTCTTGCAGAAAGAAACAGACGTGCAACTTTTTTAACTTCTTATACATGCTATGTAGACTCTTTGCTGGTAAGGTTGCCATTGAATTATCTGTATTCTTGTAAGCAAGTCAAATAAAAAGCTTACTGGTTCAGTATGCTAAAATTTATTGTTAATGTCCTATACAGGATAAGTTGATCGCTGTTCATATCTCTTTAGGAAAAAGTTGCACAACAGCATAGATTTAGACATATAACAGAATATTATATTTCTTGATTCCTTCTCAAGCTTGTACATATACAGCTGCTCCCCCTCTGGACTGTTTTGAGAATGACAAATTTGCATAAGTACTTTGGTAATCTGATCATTCCCTGGTCCAGGTTACCTTTTACACCTATTTTTGTTATTGTTTCTCTTCAAAATTAGGAGAGATAAATCTCAGAGTCATCTCAACAACCTAAAACAGGAGAAGTTCTGATACCATTGCAATGGCTCCCACTAGTATCAGCCCTCATTTGAGATCAGCCTCCTCTGTCCTCTGTGTTGGCTGCAGCAGTATGTAAGTTTTCCTCTTTACTATCCTTCCTTTCTTAATCTTCTTGTTGTTGTCACCTCAGTACTGAGGCCCTGCCAATCCTTCACTGCATATCCCATCCTCTTTTTCTCAACTCACTGCCTCACCTTTCCTGAGACTAGAAGCCTTGGCACTTATTGTATCTCCCTTTTGTGAAAATGAGCAAGCATGTTTACTCAAATATTTTATTGGTTTAATAACTTCACAAGAATTCATGGCAATGTAAGGATGGGCCAATTCTTAGAATTATGGTTTTCAATTTTCCTGCTACTTTTAATCAGACCTATACACAGCAGTCAATTTCTTCCTTGTTTAATGAACCAAGAAATGTTATCTATACTCAAACCGATGTCCTAAAATGTACTTATAACTAAAGATTGAACAGTGAAAGAAAGCAACTGTTATTTCTCCATCCCTCTAGGTCAATAACCTTCCTACACATAAGAGAAGAGAGAAGTATAGAAAGGTGACATATTGTGTTTAAGCTCTACCAGGGCTTAGTGGCAGATGTGTAAGCGTTTATGAGTGGGCCGTGGTCTTTATGCAGACCTCTATTCCTGCTCCAAGATACCACTTTATCCTTTATAGATGACCCTAAGAGGTCACCTTCCCAGATCAGTGAGATGTTTAACTACTGTGAATTTCAGTACCTACTAAAGGAAAGGCTGGTATGCTATACTGAAGAATAGGTATAAAATTAGATTTTGGGGGAAGGCAGGTATGGGGCCCCTAATACTTCCTGGGAACTTCATCCTTCTTCCTTTGATGGTTGTGTGTGTGTGTGTGTGTGTGTGTGTGTGTGTGTGTGTGTTGTGTGTGCACATTCCTGCATGTGGAGAACCACAGTTGAGTTTGGGAATCTATCTTCCACCCTTATCCATTGAAGGTTTATATCCAGGATAGTCCTAGAACTCATGAATACGGTTAGCATAGCCAGGAAGCTAGATACATAGATCCCCTGTTTCTGTGAGCCTCCATGACTAAACAGCTTTTGAGTTCATCCAATTAACAATCATGAAATTTCCCCACAGATATCCTAATAAGCCACTCTGTTTATAAGTCCTTCCGTGGAGATTCTATTTTCAGATGACTCTAGGCTACATCAAATTAACAGTTGGAGCCAATTAATATAATCCTCAAACCCATGAAAAAGTAGAAAAAAAGGAATCTACAAAGATGTCCTTTGACCTCTAGGCATGCACTGTGGAAGTCTTGTCACTATCTCTTTCTTTCTGTTTGTCTCTCTGTCTCTGTCTCTGTCTATCTCTGTCTATCTGTCACTGTCCTTCTCTATATTTCTCTGTTTCTCTCTCTGTCACACACACACACACACACACACACACACACACACACACACACTCACACACACATACACACAACTAAGAAGTGAAAAAACAACCTAAGGAATGAATTTCAAATGAATGGTCAAAATTTCTTTTCTTCTCTAGAGCAATACAACAATCAGAGTCATCATCTCTTGTACACAGATAAAATGATATCTGATGAGAAATAGTCAGTATAGGCCAGTGTCATTTGCAGTCAAGGAGATAGAAAGTAGAAAGGAAATCTCTATAATGCAAGGCATGGTTGCAGCTTCTGTGGTGAGACATAAACTCTGCATTTTTAAAGTATCACATAAAATCATGAACAAAGCATTGAGTGAAAATAGCTGTCATGTATCCAATGCTGGTCATTTGTATGAAGCCCAGACTTCATGATATATGTATTCTATCCCCTATGATTTTATCCTTACACAACTGTGTTTGGATAGGGAAATACAGAATTAATTGTGTATGTGTGTGTGTGTGTGTGTGCGCACGTGCATGTGCACATGTGATAGATAGATATTTATATATGTATATATATGTGTATATATGTGTATATATGTGTATATATGTGTATATATGTGTATATGTGGAGTCTCTAGTAAATTTTTGTTAAATAACACATAACAAAGCAGGGTGAATTAGTGCATGCCTGTAATTTTTCCATTCTGATAGCTGAGATAAGAGAATATCAATTTCAAAGGCAACCTAAACTACACAGTAAGACCCCATCTTAGAAAGAAAGGTATCATCAGTGAAGCAAGCTAGCACACAATTCAAATTCCTTTTCTAAAAGCTGCTGATGTTACAGTTCATTAAATTCTAGACACCAAAGTTGTTGAAGGGTTGGACAAAGCAACATCCTCAAACAAATATATACATGAATTGTAAAGAAATTGCATATTTTATACTTGTGGCTGTCTTACCAAAAGCAATCTGAACATTTAATGCAATCCCCATCAAAATCCAACACAATTTTTCACAAACATTGACAGAGCAATTCTCAAATTCATATGGAAAAATTAAAACTGTCCAGGATACTCAAAGAAATCCTGACAACAAAATAACTTTAGGAGGAATTACCATCCCTCACCTCAAGCTGTACTACAGAGTAATAGTGATACAAAATGTATTGGTACAGAAAAAATTACATTGATCAATGGAATTGAATAGAAAACCCAGAAATAAAACCACAAACATATAGACACTTGGTTTTTGATGAAAAAGCTAAAACTATAAAATGAAAGAAAAAGAAAGAAAGAAAGCATCCTTGACAAATGGCTCTGGTCTAATGGGATGTCTACAGGTAAAAGAATCCAAACAGATACATACTTATTACCGTGTACAAAACTCAAGTCCAATGGACAAAAAACCTCAACATAAAACCAGGTGCACCAAATCTCATGGAAAAGAAAGTAGCAAATAGCCTTGAACACATTGGTATGGCAGACAATTTCCTGAAGAGAACACAATCTCTCAGTTTCTAAGATCAACAATTAATAGATGGGAAGCTTCTGTAAGGCAAAGAAACTTCACCCACACTATATCTGACAGAGGGATAATATTCAAAATTCATAAAGAACTCAAGAAATTACATAGCAGTAACCAAAATAACCAAAGTAAAAAGTGTGGTGCAGAGGTAAACAGAACATTCTCAACAGAAGAATCTCAAATGGCCAAGAAATACTTAAAGAAATATTTAAAGTCCTTAGTCATCAGGGAAATACAAGTCAAAATAACTCCAGGATTCCATTTTAAAAGATCAGAATGGCTAAGATCAAAAACTCAAGTTTTAGCACATACTAGCAAGGATAGGGAACAAGAACAATCCTTACTTGCCTGAGGGACTACAAACTTTTATTACTATTTTGGAAAACAATTATGTGGTTTCTCAAAAAACCTGGATTAGTTCAACCTCAAGACTCAGCTATACCACTCCTGGGCATATACCCAAACAATGTTTCAACATGTCAGAAAGACACTTGCTCAACTATGTTCTTAGCAGCTTTATTCGTAATGGCCAGAAACTGGAAATAACCTAGATGTTCTCATCTGAAGAATGGATAAAGAAAATGTGGTATATCCACACAATGGAATACTATTCAGCTATGAAAAACAAGACATCATGAAGTTTGCAGGCAAATCAGTGGAACTTGAGAATATTATCCTTTTTGAGGTAAACCTGTCCCAAAAGGACATGCATGGTAAATACTCATTTATAAGTAGATATAACCATAAGAAATATGATACCCATGCTACACTCCACGGATCCAAAGAAGTTAAACAAAAAGGAAGGACCAAGTGAGGATGCTTGGATCTCACATAGAAGGGGGAATAAATAATTATAAAAGGCGGATGAGGGAACTGGGTGGGACAGGGGATGGGAAGGGGGGAAGTTCTGGTTCAGGTATGGGGAGAGACAGGGAGAGATGGTCAGATGGCCATAATAATGTATGGAAACTGGCAACTGACTAGGGTTGAGGAGGCATCTCCAAGATGTGACAGAGACCTGGGACAAGAGAGGCAACCAAAACCCAATGAGGGTGACTTTAGCAGTAACTCACAGCATTAGAGATATGGAACCTGAAGAGGCTACCTCCTGGCAGAAATCCCAATTGAGTGAGAGGGACAGCAACCCACCCACAAAACTTTTCACCCAAAATTTATATTGTCTACAAAAAATGCAAAGACAGGGGATGGAGCAAAGACAGAGTAATGGCCAGCCAATAACTGGCTCTATCTGAGACACATCCCATGGGCAAATACCAATTACTGATACAAATAACGATAGCATGTTATGCTTGTAGACAGGGATCTACCATGGCTGTCCTATGAGAGGCTCCATCCGGCAGACTCACTCATGCACATGCAGCCACCCACAGTCAAAGTGTGGATAAAGCTTAGACACCTATAGTCAAAAAGTAGATGGAGTTTGGTGACTTTTATGGAAGAATAGGAGGAAGGATTGCGAGCCCCAAAAGGGATAGGAACTACATAGGAAGGCCAACAGAGTCAACTTCCTAAACTCTTGTAGTTCTCAGAGACTGAACCATCAACCAAAGAGCATACATAGACAGGACCTAGGATTCCCAGCACATATGTAGCAGATCCCAAACAACTGGAGCAGGGGCTGTGCCAAAAGTGAATGCCTGTCCATGGAATATGTTCTTTTACCTGGGTTCCTTTGTCTGGCTTCAGTAGGAGAAGATACCCCCATCTAGTAAGGTACTTGATATGACAGGGTAGGGGGCTACCCAGGGGGACCCCACCCACTCAAAGGAGAAAGGGTGGGGGTCGGGGAAAGGGTTGTGAGAGGGGGTGAGTGGAAGCATTACAGTGACTGGGATGTTAAGTGAAAAAAAATCAGAAAAGAAAAAAAAAACATTACAAAACAGCAAACCACGTTCCAGATACACAGGATTGTCTCTCTGAGCACAAGATCTATAATTAAGGGGGTTACAAACTTTATTCATGACACATCTCACATTCAGACATTTCTCTTCGTTTAATATGCCCACGTAAGTACTCCTACCTCTCCTCAGATGAGTATCTCAATCCCTAATTAAGGTGTCAACTAGTAACTTTTCTAAATTGGGTTTGTGGTTTGTTCTTTCATTCGCGCATGTGTGTTTGTGTGTGTTTGTGAGTTTGTGTGTGTGTGTGTGTGTGTGTGTGTGTGTGTGTATTTGTGTTTATATGCAGCTATGTGCCATTCTGGCATGTGTGTGGAGCTCAGAGATCAACCTCAATATCCAAACTTACTTTTCTCTTTGTCTGAGACAGGGTTTCTTGTTCTTTACCCATGAGAATACTACACTAGCTGGCCCACTGTCTTTTGGGGGTTCTCCTGTATCTTCCTTCAATCTCCCTGTAGAGTGCTGGGATTATAGATTTGCTATTGCATGAGTCTTTCTTGGATTCTGGAAATTCTAACTCTTGTCTTTAAACTTTTGAGACAAGTGCTTCTTTTATATAGACACCTTCCCAGACCCTTCTATGTTTTTGAGACAGGTTCTGCTCATATATATGACTTAAGTTGGTCTCAAACTCAAGATGCTATTGAAGCTGCCTGGAATGCTGAAATGATAGATGTATATAATCAATGTTTTCTGATATTTTAAAATAACTGTTTTAAAGATTTATTTGTTTTGTGTGTATGAATATTTTGTCACTATTTTGAAAGTGCATCATGGGCTGGTGGTCTCAAAACTCAGAAGATGTTGTGGAATTCTCCAGAACTGGAGTTAGTGATGGCTATGAAAAATGTACATGCTGGGAAGCAAATCTGGTTCCTGTGCAAGAACAACAAGTTGTCTTAACCGCTAAACTTTCTCTCTCTCCCCCTCTCTAATATTTTTTATCCTCACCTTATCCAGTTGAAAGGACTCATCCTATAGCCCTCTCTAGTATTTTTTTTAATGGTCCTGTTATGGAAATATTTGCTTTATCTGTGAGAGCCTTTCATCAGAATCCCTATCCTCTCAGAAATATCAATCACTGCCTTTATCCTCCCTGCATCCCACTGTGGCTTTTAATTTACATTTCTTTGAGGAAAGGCTTTGCCAGGGGCCCATCCTTAGAGACAGTTAAATGGAATATAATAAAAATGAAATTTTTGCAGCCTCCTGTAGTGTAGGGAGGCTCAAGGAACTTATTTAAAGAACTAAAAGGAAGAGTATAAATGGAACTCTGGGATCAGAACAAGAGTTGAATAAGTTCAAAAAATTCTGAATAAGATCAACATAAAATGAATAGTTCTTATGATGCTACACAGGTGAATTCACAGTGTACATAGCAGGTGTTGTAGAAAGTATTTAACCCTGTTCAGAGCCTTCTACCCAGCTGTTGGTCATTCAGTTCCTGGACAAAAGACACACATAATCTTTATATTTATAATAAGCCTATATTAGCACTAATCCTGGGCAGATATTTACTCTCCGTGCTGTTAAAATGTTTCCCACACTTATTATTTTTTATGTTTCATCTGGGCTCCTCTTAATGCCAATTGTCCAGGTCTAGATCCACACTTCCTTGACTCCTAACCTGTGACATCTTTTTCCTCTTTCTACCTTCTTTTATATCTCCTTCAACACCCAACCCTAGAACAACAAGCCCTAACTATCTCAATTTGCCCAACTATAGGCTCTAGATCGTTTTATTCACGAATCATAAATAACTTGAGGGCAAGGTCACATAGAATCACTTGGGTCTACGTGCAGACTCTAGTCTCTAGAGCAATGAAACTTTGGGGGACTACAGTTAGCATTACAATACATAGCAAGAGACCCACACTCATAAAGCAGGAACTGATAAAGAAAAGACATTATTTAATTGACTCAAAAGGAGGAGAGGGATGTAACATCAGAGGTTTTAAAAGTATCTTTCCCTTATGGAAGGAAATTTCTAGAGCAGTAGCTCTCAACTTGTGGGACATGACCGTACTGGAAAATCTCTATCTGCAAACATATTTACATTATGATTCATAACAGTAGCAAAATTATAGTTATGAAGTAACAATTAAAATAATGATATGGTTGGAGTCAACATTACATGAGGAACTATGTAATGTTTTAATGCCATTTAAAAAATGGCAGCTTTACAAGGTATGAGAACCCCTGTTCTAAAGATTATTTATCTTATACATATTCTGAAAAGAAAAGTCGAACTGTGATTTAGCTTTCAAAAATTACACAATGGAGGCTAGAGAAATAGCTCATCAGTTAAGACTACTTGCTGAATTTCCAGAAAATTCAAGTTGGCTCCCAGCATACAAATCCAATAATTTTTACTTAAAATTGTCTGATTTAAGCTCCATGTGATCCGGTATCCTCTCTTGGACTGCCAAAGTACATGCACTGAGCAGCACAAGAACAGCTCCCTCCCCTCCCATACATACAACACAAAATGAAACTAAATGAAAACTAAAGCAACACACACACACACTTGTCTTAGTTAGAGTTTCTGTGACTATGATAAAACACCATGAAAAGGGAAATTCGGGGAGAAAAAGGTTTCCTTCATCTTAGAGCTCTCAGGTCACATACTCCATCACTGAGGGAAGTCAAAGAAAGAACTCAAGCCAAGAACCTCAATGTTGACAATAATGCAGAGACCATGAACTGATGCTATTTGTTGGCTTGCTCTCTCCATGTTTGCTCAGCCTATTTTGTATGTCATTCAGTACCACTTGGAGAAGGGTGATAATGCCCCCAGTGAGCTGGACTCTCCCATATCAACCAGTAATGATAAAAATATAGTAGAGACTCACCTACAGACAAATCTTTTGGACACTTATTCCCAGTTGGGGTTCTCTCTTCCCAAATAACTCTTGTGTCATGAAAACATACAACTAACTGATACAATGCTTTTCCATTTATGTCTCTGCTATTAATCTATGATGCAAACTTCATTTCATAGAAGCACTCGCCATTGCACAGATTGTGTGTCAGTTCCTTCTGCAGTTCCCTTTGGCAACTTACTTAATTCTCATAATCTTAGGAGATAAATATTTCTATAGTGCTCATTTTAAGCATGAAAAGTTTACATCAAGCCCTATGCAACACAGTTAATAAATTTGAGTGCTGTGATAGTTGTTTTGAAGGAATCTACCTCAAGAGTTTTCATTTTTAACTATTTTAATAGTTTTATTTTACTTATACATTATTGTAAATGAGCCAGTCTCTTCTCTGAAAGCGGTTTTAACCCTCAGGTGATGATACATGTAAGGAAAACATGTTCTGCTGTGAACAGAGTTGTCAGGATCAGAGCCTGCATCCTGGCAGTCCAAAAATTCCAGGTTTGGCTACCTGTCTTTAATAGTCCAGTTAAACAGACAAGTGATTGAGAAGAGCAGAAAAAAGAGACTCATTCACTGTGCCTCCCTTTAGGAGAGGAATACGGAGTTTCAGTGACCTTTTAAGGTCATCTTTGGTATGTTGATATGAGACTTGCATTTAAATAAAAAGCGAAAGTATATGTAACCAGTCAGCCCTGACCAAGGTGATTCTACCCATCCTCCTGTCTAGCTCCAGTCACTCATGTACTGTGTGAGGGTTTGTATATGATTGACCAGGGAGTGGCACTATTAGAAGGTGTGGCCTTGTTGGAGTAGGTGTGCCACAGTGGGTATGGACTATAATACACTAGTCCTAGCTGCTTGGAAGTTAATATTCTGCTAGCAAAATTTAGATGAAGATGTAGAACTCTCAGGTCCTCCTGCACCGTGCATGCCTGGATGCTGCCATGTTCCCAAATATGTGATAATGGTCTGAATCTCTGAGCTTGTAATCCAGCCCCAATTAAATGTTGTCCTTGAAAGAGTTGCCTTGGTTAGGGTGCCTGTTCACAGCTGTAAAACCCTAACTAAGACACACAGTATTCTGACAAGTTTTCCTAACTGTGGAATCGCTTTCAAGGAGACAAGGTCTTCCTCTAGCTGACACCAGAGTTAAGCATTTGCCTTTTTGGAGCATAAGACTCTTGTGAAAATAAGATTTTCTGATGTTTGATAGCCAAAACGTAGGACATAAGCATTTATAAATAATATAATTACCTTTGCCTAGGTAGCTTTAGTATGTTGGAATGTGTGGTTGAACAGATACTGATAATCCTTAGTGGGAAAACAAGTTTAATGCTGGCTAATGGCTCAACAGGGAAAGGTGCTTTAAGAAAAAGTTGACAACCTCCTTTGAGTTTTATCCAGAACCCATGTACAAGAGCAGATGTGGTGTCATGTGTATGAAACCTTAGCATTTGGCCTTAAGTTTCTCAGCTTCAGAGACAGAATCATCTGTAAGTCTGTGGACAGCCAGGCTGGTCATGAGAAAGACCGGGAACAACAAGGTGAATGGACAGAGTCCCCTTTAGAAAGTGTTTCTCTGATTTCCACATGTGTACCCCTGCACCTGTGTGGGTGATCAAACAAGCACAGGTGGCCAGCACAGGTGGCCACCATACTTACATTGACATGTGCATGCATCTGTGCATGCTTGCGCGCGAGCATGCTCGCCTCTCTCTCTCTCTCTCTCTCTCTCTCTCTCTCTCTCTCTCTCTCTCATACACACACACACACACACACAAATAATTTAAAAAAATTTTTATAGTCACCAAACCCTGACTCTATTGTGGATGCCAGGAAGTGCTTGATGACAGGAGCATGATACGGCTCTCTCCTGAGAGGCTCTGCCAGAGCCTGACAAATACAGAGGCAGATGCTTTCAGCCAACCATTGGACTGAGCACAGCCAACCATTGGGTCCTGAGTAGAAGGGCTGGAGAAGAGACTGAAGGAACTGAGGGGCTTTGCAGCCCCATAGAGGGAGCAATAATGTCAACTAACCAAACTCCCTGGAGTTCCTGGGGACTGGACCACGAACCAAAGAGTACACTTGGCTCCAGCCACGTAAATGGCAGAGGATAGCCTTGTTGGGTATCAGTGGGAGGAGAGGCCCTTGAACCTGAGGGTGTTCAATGCCCCAGTGTAGGGGAATGCCAGGGCAGGAAGACAGGAGTGGGTGTGTGGGATAGTGGGGGAGCACCCTGAGAGAGGCAGGGGGAGGAAGGTTAGGCTTGGCGTTCTTCGAAGGGGAGACCTGGAAAAGGGAAAACATTTGAAATGTAGATAAAGAAAATATCCAATTTAAAAAAAAATAACTATTTGCAAAGGCAGCTTATATAAATGCCCACTGGCACTTTCTATTGTCTTGTATACTGCTTCTGGAGGCTTGTTTAAAATCTTTAGCATTTTCTTTTCCATGTTCTTAAAATTTTGGGTCAGAGAATAAAGGTATCAAGAGGTACAACCTGATACACACTTTAGAGCAGAAATGACTCTTTCCCATGAAATCTTTTTATTATAATAAAGCAAGAATAAAATGTGTCTTTCTTTGGCATGGTGGAATAATGCTATAATACTGAGTAATCAGTAACAATTCTGTAGAAGTGATAGTGGCAACATCAGTGGACAGAACATTATGTATTTTCTCTGATTTTGCTAACCAACTCCTTCAGCTGTGTCATTGGATAGAGAACCTTGGTGGTTTGTGTGCTATAAAAATTAAAACAAAACAAAATGAAAATCCTACTAAATTAATGTGTACCTATTCTTCAATTTTCCCCTGCCCATGACCTCTCTTCATCATTTAAGGCTTTTCTGTGTACCTCATGAATCTTACCACTTTCTATTGCACAGTTAGACTCACCCTCAATATTCATCGTGGGTGCTGCCAGTAGGAGGTACTAAGGGGAAATGAATGAAAGGGGACAGGAGGGATTACAGACATTTTGTGGTCTGAGGTTATTTCCACTGTCTACAGCACACTTGTAGAAATTCCTCAAGCTCTGTAATTCTAGGATAACCATTTTTTTTTCCATTTTCCTTTTTAAGCTTTGTACTGTTGTTTGCGTCTAAGTGTCTAAATCTTTTCTGAATCTACTCCCCTTGAAAGTGTTCTTCATTAAACTCTTTGTATTGAGAAAAAAATTTGTTTATGTATTTATGTGTATGGATGATATGCCTACAGAGTATGTCTGTGTACGATGTCTCTGTCTAATGTCCTCAAAGGTCAGAAGAGGGTCAAATGCTCAAGAACCAGAGATATAAATATTTGGAAGCTGTCATGTGGATAGTAGATATAGTACCATGGCCGCCTTGAAGAGTAGCCCATACTTTTAGCCCCTGGGGGCATTTATCAAGCCCCATAGGTAAAATTTTAAAAATTCAACATAAAAATTAACTTAAATATTTTAATCATTATCCTGAAAGCATCATAAATCTAGCACACCTTTAGAAAGGAAGTGCATCACAGGTGGTAAGCTCTCCCTTAGGCTCCATTCATGGGGCTGTCCACCATAGCTTTCATCACCTTTTAAACTCCTGTCTAAACCTACTGGTTTCAGGCTGTTTCCCAGGATGTATCCCCTTCTGGAGAAACTGTAAACATTTAATCCTATTTATGATTTGTGTTTTATCTTTACTTACCCTCCTTATACCCATTTCTCATTTCGATTGTTACAGCAAGTGTCTGTGATTAAATCTGAAGCCTGTCGCTGCTATGTTGAGTTTTCCAGCTTCCTGGTCAGAGCCTGGTAAAATTTCTAAGAATGAGGATTAAGGAGATTAAGAGGATTAACTCTTAATCTCTCTTAATAGTCACAGGGCTATTTCCATGTAGATGTATCCAGTGATGGTTTATTCCATGTGTATAATTAAGATCAAGCAACCAGATTCCTAGTGAAAAATACTTTCCTATAATTGAAAGAAGTGAATAATATAGTATTATACATTGTCCAACTAGGAAAAATGCTCAGAAATAGCCTCATCTCCCTTCCTAGTGCCAGAGACAGAAAGAAGGTAGTCCAAGTATCAGATATGAAACTATTAGACAATTAGTTAGTAATTCACAGGCCAAAAGCTCACTGAACATGAATCCCTCCATCATTTTGCTTTGAACTTTCCCTCTTGTGTCGCTGGTAAAACACCAATTGTAAGGAAGCCTGAGATATCACAATCACCCTTGACAATTCTCAGAAACCACATGGTGCCTTACAACCGTCTATAATGGGTTCTGATACCATTTTCAGGCATGGAGAAATATATGCAGAGAGAGCATAAGTGAATAAATAAATAAATAAATAAATATTTTTAAAAAGAACTTGTGATATCATGGTGTGGTGGCTTAAATATGAAATATTTGTTCAAAGCTCATATATGTTTAGGCACTGTTTGGGGACATTGGGAAACTTTCCAGTGTGGGATCTTGCTGGAAGAAGTGAGTAACTGGTCTTGAGGCTTTATAAATGAACCATACTTCCTGTTCACACTCTGCTTCCTTGATGTCAATGCATTGTGAACAGCTTCCTCCCGATCCTGCTTCTATGCCTTCCATGCCTGCCGACATTCTTTCCCATATGATGCACAGAATAAACTCCCATAAGTTGCTGTTACCAGGGCATTACTTGTATTACAGCAAATAGAAAGTAACTACGATACACAGTTAATCATAAGCAACCCCTATTTCAAGTAGCTTGGTCAGGATAATAATCCCCTTCAATAAAGACCAAAGGGCCCATAAAATGGAGGAAGCCACGCTTCTCTCAAAAGAATAGCTTGAAGCCGGAATAGAAAAACAAACATTGTCCTGTAAAAGATATAAGATGGCAGAATAAGTAACTCCTCAGTGAGATAGGCATTCATAGACTTTAGAAGTCCCTTTCCACAATTAATTTGCTTTTAGACACTGTTTGTGCCTCTGTTGCTTCAGGAGTAACTTCGTTGCTGTGTTTCTACCATGTGGGTTTAAATATTTATCAAAGAAACCCTTAAACATAATTGCTATGACACTGAACATTCCCACTCTCTTGGAGAATAGATCTCTTGCACCACTCATTTTTGTCTTGATTATTCACTTGAATAGATCTGGGCACAAACTGTGAGGATATTTTTGAGAAGCAATAACTGAGAGAAAAGTTTTTCCAGAATGATCAGTGTCTTCCAATAGCCCAAACATCAGTGCTGCTCTGTGCCTGCTTTCCTGTTTTCCAGGTGAGAGGTTATATCTTCATTATCATCGGACTCTAGCTTCTAAGATTTGACCCTCTCCAGGTCTTCAACCTCAGATTGGAACTGCTGAGGTATCCAACTTCATAGAATGAACAGGTTCTCAGTCTCCCCAGCAAGCAGATGTTAGTTGTCAGCCACCAAACCCATGCTGCTTTGTAATCCACTTGAATAGACACACTTAAATATTCTTTTAAAATATACATTATTTTAGTACAGATTTTAGTACAAAAAATGCAACATCCTTAAAAATGCTTTTTACTAGTAATACAAATTCCTATGAAGTTTTTTGTTTGTTTGGTTTTGGTTTTGTTTGGTTGGTTTTGTTTTGTTTTGTGTTTGTTTGTTTGTTTTTTGCTACCATTAGAAATTAAAGAAACCATTAAATATTTAGAAACATTCAACACCAAAAGCTTAAAATTTAACTGTATGTTGTGGCCCCTGAAAAAGCTACAAACTCTTTTAAAATATTTTTTCTACAACAAATCTCATCAGCTATACAAAAACCTGCACAGTTTTTATACTGAAGCTAATGTTGAGCTGTACTTGAATTTCACATCCTTAGCAAAATAATTGCCTGAGCATCTAGTAGGCCAAGAGACTCAACGAAGAAGAATGAACCAGAAGATGAGGAAGAAGAAAAAATATATACATTCTATTACTTCTGTTTCTCTACAGAATTCTGTTTTACATATTTCACTCTTGGCTGCATGAAGACCTCCATTATTGAGCTTTTTTTTAAAAAATTCCAATTCAGAAAAGATAACTGTTTCCCTCTCTCTTGTTCATCTTCTCTTGCTGGCATGTACTAACACCTTCATATTTATCACAACCGTTGCTCTTGTTCTTGTCTATCACCATTTTGGCATCTGCTGAGGTTTTCAACTTGCCTGCTTTGTAGTTTTTACTCTGAAACTACAACAAATGTGTCCTCAATCATCTGCTTTCTGAATCCATTTTAAATTATAATATGTACACACACACAGAGAGAGAGAGAGAGAGAGAGAGAGAGAGAGAGAGAGAGAGAGAGACAAACACATAACCTTCAGTAACAAAATATTAAGAACAATAGTTGGTGGTTGACTCCAAGTAATACAACTCAGAGACTCAAACAACAAGATTCCCAGAACCATAGGCTGTGGTTGACTCTAGTTAGAACAACTCCAATCAATACCAGAGCCTTCCTTTCCAGGGACTATGAGCAGAGGGCTGTGACTCTGTCCCCTAGAAACCTTTTTAACATCGGGAATATATAAAAGTCCCTGTTCACATTCTGTTTTTTTATCTATTTATAACATTCCAAATTTTATGTAAAATAGGCTTTTTTGGATATACCCACCCTATAGGAGGTGGTAAAGAGGAGATAAGAAAAGAGAAATGCAAGCCCCATGCAAAAGTTGGAATCAATGGAAATCAGCGCACTCTTCTCTTTCTTTTTCGTTTTTTTTCCTGTGAATGCACACTATTTATTTGATAAACTTATCATAGTTGCTGTCAGTTTTATTTATTTATTTTTTTAAACTCCAGATTTTATCTCTCCCTCCACATCCCATATCTCCTTCCCACCCCCTGTCTCCACAAAGATGTCCCCACTCCCAACCCCACCCCACCTGACCTCTAAACTCCCTGGGGTCCTCAGTCTCTTGAGGGTTAGGTGCATCATCTCTGATTGAACACATACCCTGAGGTTCTCAGCTGTATATGTGTTGGGACCCTAATCAGCTGGTGTATGCTGCCTATTTGGTGGTCCAGTGTTTGAGAGATCTTGGGGGTCCAGGTTAATGGAGATTGCTGGTCCTCCTACAGGGTGCCCTCCTCCTCAGGTTCTTTCAGCCTTTCCCTAAGTCAGCCGCAGGGGTCAGCAGCTTCTGTCCATTGGTTGGGCCCAAATATCTGCATCTGACTCTTTCAGCTGCTTGTTGGGTCTTCCAGAGTGCAGTCATGCTAGGTCCCTTTTTATGAGTGCTCCATAGCCTCACTAATAGTGTCAGGCCTTGGGATCTCCGTTTTAGCAGGATCCCACTTTGGGCCTGTTTTTGGACCTTCTTTTCCTCAGGATCCTCTCCATGTCCATCCCTGCAGTTCTCTCAGACAGGAACAATGACGGGTCAGAGTTTAAACTGTGGGATGGCAACCCCCTCCCTCATTTGATGCCCTTTCTTCCTGCTGGAGATGGGCTTTATAAGTTCCCTGTTCCTAATATTGGGCCTTTTATCTCTGGTCCCTCCCTTTGAGTACTCATAGTCTTTCACCTCTCAGATCTCTGGCGAATTCTGGATAGTCTCCTCAAGCTCCTACCTCTGGAAATTGACTCTTTCCATTCTCTCTGCTGGCCCTCAGGGCTTCAGTCCTTTTCCCTCACCCAATACAAGATCAGCCCTCTCCCTCCCTATACTTTCCCCCTGTCCACTTTTCCTCCTAGTTCCCTTCCTCCCCACTTGTGATTGTGTTCTTCTCCCTCCCACGTGGGACTGGGGTGTCCTTACTTGGGCCCTTCAGTTTGTTATCCTTTCTGAGTTCTGTGGACTGTATCTTTAGTATTCTGCATTTTTCTTTTCTTTTTTTTTTTTTTTTTTTTTTGCTAATATCCACTTATTAGTGAGTACATACCATGCATGTCCTTTTGGTTCTGAGTTACCTCACTCAGGATGACATTTTCTAAATCCATTCATTTGCCTGAAAAACTCAGGATGTCTTCATTCTTAATAACTGAGCAGTATTCCATTGTGTAAATGAACCACATTTTCTGTGTCCATTCCTCTGTCATGGGACATATGGCTTATTTCCACCTTCTGGCTATCATGAATAAGGCCACTAGGCACATAGTGGAAAATGTGCCCCTGTGGCATGGTGAGGCATCTTTTAGGTATATTCCAAAGAGTGGTATTGCTGGGTCTTCAGGTAGATCTATTTCCAATTTTCTGAGGAACTTCCAGATTGATTTCTAGAGTGGTTTTACCAGTTTGCAATCCCACCAGCAATGAAAGATTGTTCCTCTTTCTTCATATCCTCGCCAACATGTGTTGTCACTTGAGGTTTTGATCTTAGCCATTCTGATTGGTGTGAGGTGGTATTCTCACCTTTGCCAAAGCCTCCTATCTCAGAGACCTGCATTTCCCATTTACTGGGCTGAAGTTCCATAGGCATTTGCTCAAGTACTTCAAGTCTCACTGCCCTAATTGGTTATTGTCCTTCAAGTCTCTCTGTCTCTGGTCTTGTTTTGTCTTTGTTTTTGTTTTGTTCTGTTCTGTTTTACTTTCATAGTCTGATTCATGTAGGATATATATCTCTCCATCTATCATATTTATCTATCAACTGTCTTTATATGTGTGTGTGTGTGTGTCTGTGTGTGTGTGTTTGTAATCTATCATCTATCTATATCATCTATCTTTACACACACACACACAGACACACACACACACACACATACACACACACGCATATACACACAAATCTAGAACTAGAACTAGAATGCTAAGGATAGATTTATTCCAATGTCACTCCATTTCTCTCCCAAACTCTGGCAATAGGAGATCTCACTTTGTTACTATACTGGGATCCGAGGCTTTCCACAAAACAGGATCAGATCTTTAGAATAGGGTTGAACTGCAATTAGAAGGGCAGCCATTGTTATCTTGTTGCTAATGTATATTTTCTCAGGAATACTCCTTAAGAATGGGGCATTTCTGATTGATTAGTCCATACATTCACTATCCATCAGAGTTCTCGCAACAATGGTCCATTACAAAAAAACAAAGACAAACAGTATACTGAACAGGCGCACATCTAGCTACCATCATTCTCCCTGAATCTGTATCCACGCCCAAATAGGAACCTGTTTCTTAATAGAAATTCTCTCTCTCTCTCTCTCTCTCTCTCTCTCTCTCTCTCTCTCTCTTTCTCTCTCTCTCTCTCTCCCTCTCTCTGTGTGTGGTTGTTCAGATATATGCACATACATGTGAAGGTTTGAGGTCAACAAAGTGTGGACTTCTATATCATTTTCCACCTCAGTATTAGGGGCAGTGGGCAGTATCTCTCACTAAATTTCAATTTCAATTTCACCAATTTATCTAGACTGGGATGGCAAAGAGAGACTCCTATCCTTCTTCTTGATCAATGGGATTTCAAGCTTCTAACTACACTGTCTTTTTTTATTTTGGTCATAAAAGAAAATTGAATTCTGGCCTTCTCATTTATTCAGCAAACATTTTACCACTTAAGCTATCTCTCCAGTCCCTTCTTTATCATTTCTGGTTCTCTACCATAGTCCATTTGATAGAAGAGTACGTTGTTGAATTGTATGACTCAGGGATACAGGAGTTCTTCTCGTTTGTTCCGAAGCTTCCTCTATACTTTAAGGCTATGTATTGATTTAAATCTACGGAATTCTTATCTGGAGCATCCCTGTAACCTAAGGATCAAGTCAGACATCTTGGAAGCACTCAAAGACTAATATGCACCAAATAATGAATCTGAATCCTGAAAGACAAAGAACAAGTGTAGTTTCTACCTCTGTAGTATGCGTTAGGATTTGAGAAATTTTGTTTGTCAACTGCCAAATAAGAGTGATGATTTACTGTCTTTATATATGTGTGTTATGAACAATTTATTAACAGAAAAATTACAGATGACACTGTTGTTGGAGCTAGACATGCCTCAGTGGGTAAAAGCATTTGCTGTTCTTGCAGAGAACCCAGGACTAGTTTCCTTATTCCTTTATGAAGGCTCATAAAGATCTGTAATTCCATTTCAGGAAACCAGACATCCTTTCCTGACCTTTGTAGGTAATGGTAATTCATGTACCATACAAACTTACATTCACTCAAGCCACATTCAAGTCACAAAATTTATATATATATATATTACAAGCAATTTAAAATTTATTTCTAGAACCTCACATTTAGGAAGTTGTAACAGTATCCCAATGTTCCAGTTTGTGTTTATCTTTAATATATTAAAACATTTAATGATTGATTTTTCCTGTTTACATTCTCCAACAGTAACACAAAGCGAGATGACAGTAAATTCTTTGGTCAAAAAACACAAGAGGATCCAGAAAGCATTGAAACTTTTATACAAATATTGGAACTGATTACCCAATACAAGAATCTATAAACCCTCTAGATTGCCACTGGACTAAGAGTTTCTTCTCACAACTACTGGTATATGTTACCCAGTGAAGTACTCACTGTATGAGGAGCTGAGTTTGAATATCTAACACCCATATAGAAATCCAGGTAAACTCTAAGCATAATGGGGGGGGGATAAAGATGTAATGATCTCTGTAGCATGCTAGTCCACCATGGTAGCCAATTCATAAGCCTAAGGTTCATAAAACCCTGTCTTAAAATTCAATAGAGAGCAATCAAAGAAGACATGTAACATGTGTTGTGCTTTGATTTGTATAACCAGGTATGATGAAGTGGAAGGACTGACTCAGATAGTTTATACTGGGACATCCCTTCCTCCTGAGGTCCATACCATAAGGCAGATATAGTAGAATAGAGTTTATTTAGGGCATTGAAAAGGGAAGTTGAGAAGGGAGTAGTCAGAGAAAGACAACAGAGAGAGAGAGAAAGAGATAGAGAGTAAGAGACAGAGAGGGGGAGAAAGGAAAGGGATATATGTGTGTGTGTGTGTGTGTGTGTATATATATATATATATATATATATATATATATATATATATAGAGAGAGAGAGAGAGAGAGAGAGAGAGAGAGAGAGAGAGAGACTGGAGAAGAAAAGAGGCCAGCCAGGAACATGTGGAGGGGGAGAGAAGGGGCAGGGAGTGAGAAAGAGGGGGGACAGAGAGCGAGAGGAAGGGCCAAATAGTTCTGGCTTTTTATAGTAAGCCAGGACTACATGGCTGTTGCTAGGTAACTGTTAGGCAGATTGTAGAAAGAGTGGTCAGAACATGAACCTCTAGTGTCCATACTCATGTACCTACATACAAGTACATGTACACAGCTACACACATGTGGATATAAATTAATACATACACAATACATGGAAATAAATATAATTTTTGTCCAATTTTTTTCTAGAATAAACACTAGCCATTCTGAAAACTGAATATATCTCAAAAATCCAATAGTAAATATATCTTTTTACATCATTTTGCAGGGCGATAAAAACACCAAATAAAAAAAAGTTCCCATTCTTTCTTCTGGAATTAGCTCTATCACTGACTTTCCCTTGCATCTTCATTGCAGGAAATTAGAGCTGGAAATAGCACTATCAGAATAAAAAGATGAATGAATCTAATGGTAGAGGAAGACTGAAATACGCATATACACCCACTCACAGAAGTGTTACAGAACACCTTGGTGAGAAGAACCTGATCCTCAAATGCCAAATAAAGAGAGCTCAGTGCATACAATGGTCTGGAGTGAAGGATCAGGTTCTCATGGCCCGGGACATTTTATCTTTGGACATTCCCCATCCTTAGTACCCCACTTGTTTTTTTTTTTTTTCTTATCAAACTGTCTCCATGTGTTCTGGATCAAACACTTAGTTCTAGGACCTGGGAATTTCATCACATGCCCAATGGAGTTGATTATACAACTATACTATCGAACTTCATGGTAAACCTGTTTCTTCAGCCTTTACTCCAAGGAGCAGATGATGATAGACATAAAAGATATCAGACTCTGAAGTGATTGCTCTCCCTGTCCTGGCTCTGCCCAATTTCTTTCATTTTCTCTTAAGCCAAGCAGTCATTTTCTTCACAGTGTAGCTCATTATTCATCATGGAACAGTTCTAAATACTGAGGAGAATTAATATAGCATCAGGCAAACATTATCAGTGCAAATGCTCAGAATCACTTTGTGTGTGGTATATGCACTCAAATACCCAACAATTGAAAAACATAAGAGATACCAGACAGATAGTCAAATTATGAATGGCTTTTGACAACCTAACACATAAATATTTATCCATATTTTATACATGAGCAGTCTGTTTAACAGAAGTTGAATCACCTGCATCCTAATTTGCCTGATGTCTTCAATGATTAATATTGACTTTCAACTTGATACAATGTAGAATCACGCAGAAGAAACACCTCTGGGCATGTCTTTGAGGAAGTTTCTAAACTGTCTTATTCTGAGATGGCAATAGTCCTAAATGTAGGTGGTAACATTGCATAGGTTAATGTACTAAATAAGAAGATAGAAGCAACCTTAATGCTAACATTCGTCCATCTCTGTTTCCTGACAACAGATCCAATGTAACCAGCTGCCATACCTTTTCTGGCATGACAGACTGTATCTTCTGGAACTTCAAATTGAACTCTTATTCTCTGAGGTGGTTTGGATAAGAATGGGCCCCATAGCCTCATATATTTGAATGCATAGTCATCAAAGATTGAAATGTTTGAAAGGATTAGAAGGATTTAGGGCATATGGCCTTTTCAAGTAAGTATTGGAGTTTATGCCAGCCCTCTCTCTCCCTCTCTCTCTCTCTCTCTCTCTCTCTCTCTCTCTCTCTCTCTCTCTCTCTCTCTCTCTCTCTCTCACACACACACACACACACACACACACACACACACACACACACACACACACACACACACACTGAAGAACAGGTTATAAGGTTCTCAGCTGCTTCTTAAGCACCATGCATGCTGCCATGTTCCCTATCATGATAATGGACTAAACTCTGATACTGTATGCAAGCAATTAAATAAATTATTTACTTTATATGACTTACCTTGTTCATGGTATTTCTTTAGACAATAAAGTACTGTTATTCCATTTAGTTGATTATTGCCAGATGTTTTGTCTCTGCAATATGGAATGTAATAATAATAATAATAAAATAAAGTCTGTGGGATAGAGTGAGTCTTCCTTTGCAAAGAGAAATGTGTAAGGCAGATATTCCATTATTAAGGATTGGGCAGTGAAGTACTGGTAGGTATGACTGGTTTCTGATGACAACTAGGTGCTCTCTGATATTTCTTCAGCACCTCTGTTTGTCATGGGAAGTCAAATTGCTGTGATATTGGGATATCTCTCTTATTAAAAACTGGAACAGCAACACAATAGAGATGCCTCAGGGCTGAAAGTTGATGTTGCTCTTTTAAAAAATCAGAGTTCAGCTCCCAGTACTCAGTTGCACAGTGCACAATCATCTGTACCTCTAGTTCCAGGAAACCTAACACCTTTTTTCTGGCCTCCATGAGCTGTATCTTCAGCCCCCCTTTTGTTGTTGTTGTTGTTGATGATGCTGTTAATAGATTTGTGAGTAGAAAGGGCTTTTGGTGTTTTTTACTAGGATTAGAGGGACTTTTGATTCTCTCCTGTGGAGACTAGTCATTTGTACACATTTTTGCCATTTGCTTTTTCAATGCGCTGGAAATCCTAAAGCCAAGAACAGCCATCTTCTTTGAGCTTACTAATTTATAAGTATGCTCATCAATAAGAAAAATGTATTAAAATTTTTGGGACTATAGTAACTGTGTGAGGAAGCCAATAGTTGTTTTGTCATTCATTTAACAAACTAAAGCTGATGGTCTTCCTTGTTTGGCAGTGTGCCAAATACCAGAGACAGAGAAGAAATTATACATAACACTATTTCTCCTTACAAAAGGCAAGTGGTAGAGAGTCAAGGAGGCATGATACACATTCTGTTTGAGCAGCTTGGTTATGAACCAGAAGATGTGTGATAGATAAAAAGGATTACCACCAGAGTGAGGGCAAGCTGGCAAAGACCACAAGCTTCCTTTCTCTTTGTCTTTTATATAGGATGTCACCAGCAAAAGATGTGGCCAAGATGAAAAATGTATCTTCTCACTCAAAAGATCCCAATTAAAGTTGGGTCTTCTCATTTTAAATGATTTAATTAAGAAATTCTTTAGCCAGGCAGTGGTGGCACATGCCTTTAATCCCAGCATTTGGGAGGCAGAAGCAGGTGGATTTCTGAGTTTCTGGCCAGCCTGGTCTACAGAGTGAGTTTCAGGACTTTCAGGGCTACACAGAGAAACACTGTCTTGAAAAACAAACAAACAAACAAACAAACAAAAAAAAAAAAACCCTCACAGGTAAAGCTAACCACTTATGTTTTACTTAACTTCAGATGTAGTTGACAATGAAGAATAACCATGACACTCTCCATCTTACCCATGCTGGGAAGACAGTGGGTAAGGGCTATGTGAGAAAGTGAAGAAGGTGGCCAGTCTTTAGTAAGCCATGTAGTGACCCTCAGCAAGAGATGAATGTGCCAGCAGAATGATCTTGGATTTGTAGTTTCTCAGAACCATAACAGAGATCTGTGTGTAAAAGCACTGTAGTAATTCTGTCTCTGTTCAAGGTAATATAAGTAAGTACCAATGTAAGAAATCTATTAGATGTCATGATAACTAATCTCCAATAATAACTTGCTTCACTATGACAGAGGTAGAATCTCTCTCTCTCTCTCTCTCTCTCTCTCTCTCTCTCTCTCTCTCTCT
>JADRCH010000032.1:18508621-18612387 GCA_019843965.1 Rhynchomys soricoides
TCTCCCTCTGTGTGTATGTGTGTGTGTGTGCATGTGTTTGTATGTTTGTGTAAAAACTCAAACAATGTCCTGAACAAACTAAGGGTGGAAACTTTTCAAGGGCTGGTTTCCCAAACTTCATAAAAAGAAGAAAGGTAGCTGAGCACTAGCAGTCATCTCTCTCCTTCCTGTCTAAATACACTGTGATCAGCTGGCTTATACCCCTGTTGCTGTGACTGACCTGACATGATATACTATGTCTTAGAACTATGAACCAAAATAAAAATTTCCTATATTAAGTTGCTTTTGTTATGAATTTTTCATACTGAGAACACCACCAATGTTAGCTAATTCAAATATCCAGGAAACACAAATGTTAGATCTAAGAAAGAATAAAAGTTGTACAATTCTCATCAGAGATGAAGGCCAACTCATCTGAAGGGACTTTATAACAAGGTTCTCTAATATTATCATTGTGATAATATAGTCACTTGTTGCTGAATACACAATAGGCACAGGCTGATTTTTATTTACAGATACTTTCTACTTGTTTTTATATTCTTTAATGAAATAGGTATGCTTAATCATTTTATATAAGATGAATATTTGATACTAGGGGAAAGAATATTTCTGATTTTTTAAAAGGTGATGATATTTTATCTTGCAATAATTAGAATACCATTCCATTCATTCCATCCATTCATGTATAAAATAGCCAAAATATGGACATAACCTTTCAGAGATTGTTGGAAAAACTGTCTACTTTAATACACAATTAAAAAATGAAATGAAAAATGTCAATAAGATGGCTTAGTGTGTTAAGGTGCTTGCTCCCAAGATTGATGACTTGGTTTTAAACTCTAGGACCAACATAGGAGAAACTGTTCTCTGACTCTCACACACACACGTGGAAGAAACAATCATGGAGCAGAATTATCTTAGGAGTTCACAGTTTTCTTTACCTGGACCCAAGACAATCACTGTAATAACTCTGAAAGAGCCAGGCTCAGTCACACAAGTTTCCTTCCTCCAGTCTTAATTACTTTTATATTGCTATGACGAGATATCCATACCAATGTTTCTTATGAAAGAAAGCATATGATGGAGCTGTTTATAGTTTAAGAAGGTAAGTCCATGACTTTCATGGTGGGGAGCATTGTAGCAAGCAGGAAAAGACTGCTGAAGCTGAGAGCTTATATCTGTTCAACAAGTTTAGGGAGAAAGGGGGAGGATAAGATAGATAGATAGACAGACAGACAGACAGACAGACAGATAGACAGAGTAGGATAGCCTGGTATCGTCTTTTGTAATATTATAGCCTATGTCTGGCTCAAATTCCACCCCTAATGACATATTTCCTACAAAAATACACTGACTCCAAGAAGGACACACCTTCTATATCCCTCATAGGGACCAAACACTCAAACATATGATCCTATGGTGCTATTCTCATTCAATTCATTACGCCTTGAGAATTGACTGTCTGTGTGGTTAACTGTGGAGTGAGACTGGCAGTCTTTAGTTCTGAAGACTTAAGACACTTAAAAACACTTGACACTGCCCTTGAAATCATTCCCTTTCTTCCTTCCTTCCTTCCTTCCTTCCTTCCTTCCTTCCTTTCCTTTTTATAGGTTTGTTTGTTTATTATTTGCTTATTTAGGCATTATTTATTTAATGTATGTGAGTATACTGTCATTGTCTTCAGACACATCAGAAGAGAACATTGGATCACATTACAGATGTTTGTGAGCCACCAGATAGTTGCTGGAAGTTGAAGTCAGGATCTCTGGAAGAGTAGTCAGTTCTCTGAAACACTGGACCATCTCTTTAGTCCTATTCTCAATCTTTCTTAATGAAGGTTTCCTTAAATCCTATGAGGTCTCTGCCAACCTTCTATTAGGAACATTGTGTGAAAAGATTTAAAAATATGAAATTAAAAAAAAAAAAACTTTCTGAAAGAGCCCTCAGGAAAATTGATGGAGCCTGTTTTCTTAAGTGGGGGCTATAATGGAAAGTTATTGTTCTAGTCAGTCATAACCTTTGTTTCAAGAAGGATGGAGAGATTAAAGTTATTATGAATAGGAAAGAATGAGTTTACCTACTCTAGGAAGTACCACTCTTTTTTTTTTCTCACTAAGCATAGCTACTTCTTTTACCCTTTTTCCCGATTCAGGAAATAAACGGTTACATACTCATGTGTGTGCCACAGACATACATGCATGTGAATGTATATGAGCACCACATACTTCAACACTTAGATTCTTTCTCAGAGGTTGCAACATGCCTTTTTTATTTTCTTATCTAATATCAAGCCAAAGGCCTGAGAAGCACTTTATATATGGACTTTGCAAATAAAGGCTATCTGAAACAGTACCTTTGTAGACTAAAAACCACATGTTTAGGTTAAAGAGATGGCTCTGTGAGTGTGAGCACTTGCTAGGCAAGAACAGTTTAAATCTACAACACCACATAAAAGCTGAGGATTGGATAACCCTAAAGCCTGAAGGATCAGCACTGGAGATGGATATAACAGATAATCAAAAGCTCACTGGACACCTAATCTAGTTGAAATGATATGCTTTGTGTTCAAAATATGAAGTGGGGGCCCACAATATGATTAGTAGCTATTTTCGTTCATGGCTGACAGCATGAATGTGGTCCTGGAATCACATGGAATCAATTCCTGAATATTGTTGTCCAGCTTTAACATCCCTACTTTGGCATGAATCACACACACACACACACACACACACACACACACACACACACAAAAGAGATGGGTTGTATAAAGAATATTTCCAATGTCTTCTATCTGTAGAGTTTTGTCCCAGAGATATCAGATTTACCTATGGGATATACCAGAGCCCTTTGTTGAGGTATGGATATTCTGTTGACTCTCTGTGAGACTCCTCTTGTCTTTTACCACTGATTTGTCCCAGTAGGAAACTGGCTTGGAGAAGCAGGGCCATAGGACACAGATATAATGTGTACTAGTTACAGAATATTTAGATCTTGGAGGCATGAGGAGAAATAGCACCTTGCTTTAGGAGACTCCATTGTGGAGCATAGAAACTATCCTTTATTGTCAGTTAACAAGTTTATCCATAGCTTTTGCTCTGCATCCATTAAAGTGGAAAAATATTTATCTTTCCCATCCTACTTCAACAGCCCCTGCAAAGTTCAAATCTGAATGTAGAGATGGCTTTTTATACTCAAATAAAAAGGAATTGGAAGATGTCTTCTAGCATCTGGCAGGCACAGACTACTGCTGTAACTCTTCAGTCTACACTTTTCCTGAAGTGACTAATCCACCTCTATTGAGTATCTGTAGCAGATGCTAATCTCTGTACACAATGAAACCAATTTATTTGTAATCACCAACCTTCATCAGTTATACTTCTATTTCTAGTAAAAAAAAAAAATAAGAAATCAAATGCAGCAAATCCAAACAGATTAGTTCTTGCACATAGTCATTGGTACCTGTGGTCAATTTGTCTGACCCAAGACTGATGCTCTTTCCTCTTTTATAACACCTGTTTTCCAAGTCTGCATGAGACTATTGCCATACATTTATGCACCAGTATTAGATAGATAGATAGATAGATAGATATAGATATAGATATCTGTTTCTATACATCATCAATATATTGCATTATAGTTTTCATTTATATGTGATAAAAAATATAGATTTGTGAAAAGAATTTCAAATAATTGATGAGGCACCTTTTAGGGCTCAAAGGACCATATAAATCTGGTTTTTATTTCCATCTTCATCACAATACATTCTAATTTTGCAAGAAGCATGTTCTGTGATGAAATTCGACAAATGCTCTGATTTTTACAAGTTGGTTGTTTTATTAGTGGAATAATTAAGAAAATAATTCAGCAAGTCCACAATCATAACTATAAATACTATGCTACAAATGTGAAATACTTTGTGAATGGACTGGTCAAATTTTTACCAACTGAGCCAGACTGGAAAGCCAAAACAGTTTCTTCAAAATGACGATATTGTGCTGACATCTGGCATAGAAAAAATTAAGGATGGGGACAGTGGGCCTGGAAGAGCAGAAAAACAGAGCAAACATACCTTGAAAAAACTCAGACCCAAGCACTTAGGAAAACGAAGTTCTCAGGCACTGATGAGTGTTCTCTATCCCATTCTCAGGTGGGTTAAGATGATGAAAGCTCGTTTTAAGTAGAGAGTGTGGATATCAGATCCCTCTCTGGAAACAAGGTTTATACTATAGTTCAGAGTTAATATTGACTGTTGTAGTGTGTCACTATTATCAAACAATCCACGCTACTCCCAACTTGGTACCAGTGGTCTGGGTCTGTTCCCAGCCCGGTACATAGCCCGATATTGAAACTGCATGTTTGCCCTTGCCAATGCCTCTCCCACCAATGCTGGTTATGCCTCTGGAGAGCTCCAAAATCGCTCTAGAGGTCCAAGCAGCTAGGTGCTGCCAAACTGATCTGCACTCACAAATTTTCTCAGCTAGCTGGGGGCACACTCTCACCAACACATGCTCCACTGTGGTTACCATTCCCTGGAGCTCAGTTGAGTAGCTGAGAAATGGAAAACACCAGACAATCTTAGTTTAGAATCGCAAGATAACACAAGCACTGGGTGCAGAATCTATTGTCCTAAACTCATTAACCATTCTATGTTACAAATCTTCCAAAGTGTCTTATGCCCTTGAATTCATTATGTAATCAAGGAAGGCATGTAACTTCTGATAGTCCTGCCTCTACCTCTCAGGAACTAGAATTATAGCTGTGCACCACTGTGTCTGCTTTATGTGTCACTAGGGATTTATCCCAAGGCTTTGAGAAT
This sequence comes from Rhynchomys soricoides, assembly GCA_019843965.1. Lineage (NCBI taxonomy): Eukaryota > Metazoa > Chordata > Mammalia > Rodentia > Muridae > Rhynchomys > Rhynchomys soricoides. The sequence continues at coordinate 18,513,438 of JADRCH010000032.1, forward strand.
GCAAGTCAAGAAAGCTACACTTTTATTCTTTATTCCATAATTTACATAACAACTTGACTTTAGTGGTTATGTATAAAATATATATAGATGATATAGATATAGATATAGATATAGACATAGATAGATTTAAACAAATCATAAAACAAAAATCAAGAAACACAGCTCAACTATCCCAGGCTGAACTCAGACATCCTATGTGTCAAAGGATAATCATCAACTCCTGAACCTCCTTCATTCAAGTCCAGTGTACTAGGATGATAGGTGTTTTTCACCATGCCCAGTACATGAAGTTCTGGGTATCAAACCTGAACAGCATGCATTCTAGGCAAGGAGTCTGCTAGACAAGCTTTATCTTCAGCCTTTGCTAAGATTTATTTTCTAATTTTAATTTTATTTAGTGCATATGTTTGTGTGTGTTCATGTGTGTGTGTGTGTGTGTGTGTGTGTGTGTTTGTGTGTGTGTGTCCAAGTGCATTCTGTGATGTATGAGTAGATTTGAGAATGTACATTTGGGGAATTGGCTCTCTGTCATCTTTTATGTCGGTTCAGAAAATGGAACTCGTGTTTCCAGCTCACTCAGCTAGCACTTTATCCTCTGAATCATCTTACTCACTTTCTACCCTGATTTCTAACATGATTATTACCTGCAAACCTAGCAGTTGGAAATTTTTCAGTTCTTATTTCATTTGGCATGTATAACCATTCCCTATGCTGCAAATTCATATCAAACCTTTTGTGCTGAGACTTTTATTGACTAATTTTGTAACAAGCTGAACTACAAGAAAGTTCACAGTAAATTAATTGAAAGTTAAAACATAAGAAATTCATGTGACCAACTATTTCAATGGGCTTAAAAGGGTCACCAGAAGAAGAAAATCAGGATCAGTCATTTGAGTTATGAAAAAAGAACCCAAGCTGAATTGAGGCTGGAAATGATGGCCCTTGATCTGCAGTTTGTTTTCTAAATAAACTATCAGCTGCTTTACGGCTTTGGGGATAACCCACTTGGGGAGATATATAATCAATCTGCACAATCTCCAGATTGGTTTAACTGCTATGAGATAAGTAACCACTTGCCCAGACTTTTATAACTGTATCACTGTCATAAGCTGAATAAGACAGATTTTGTCCCTCTGAGAGAGATAACTTCTTATGTAGCTGAGGGGAGTGACACAGTTTCTTCTGAAGCTGTAAATTTCATGTGAATGAAATAATTCTGGTCTCCATCTTTATAAACCTTTCCCTTAGCCTTCTCTGGGTGGCATACCTTCTATTTGGCTTCAAGGTTGTTGCCTAGCTATCAGTTTTAAATAAGTTCAGATAATTAGAATTTGAACTGAATCTCCCTTCATTTCCCTGTGTCTAGAACTCCACAACAACCTTAGAGGATGGTTTAGACCTTTCATTGACTGCTGGAATAGGGAAACTGCTTGGTCATCTGTTGAAAACCTGTGTACGAGAGTTTGCAAGGAGAATCCATCTGTGTTTGAAAAATCACCATCTAAAAATGTTTTTTTGCCTGAATACACAAATTCATGTGCACATGTTCTCAGAGCGTCTGGCTACATGTGCACACAGCTCCTACCCTACTTGAGTCAGTTCTTGAAAATGATATTCAGCCTTTCCTTCTTTCCCACATACAGATAAGTGTGCTAATGACTTCTATGGCCAACAAAGATAGGTCTCCTGACGATTCATGAAAAGGAATAAGGAAAATTCCAAGGCACAGCAGTAGCTGGAGTTTTGTCAACTTTTTGTAGGGAGAAACAAAATCATGTTCACCAGGTAGCCAACAATGACAGACTAAAATATAATTTTTTAATTCAACTTGGTGAGACCAATGAGTTTTTCAGGTTTCTTTAAATATCATACCAGCAAGATTACTTACAGGAGCCTAGGAGACCTCAAAACAGCTACATCACCATAATGTCCCAACCTATCACCAGTGATGACCTCATGGAAGGAGCCACTGCTGCACCTGAACTTCTATTAATCATCTGCTTCCTTTTATCACTCCAGATACCACTGGCAGCCGAGGATGCCAGTAGAGAAATAAAAACTACAGTCACAGGTGAGGGTCTAATGACCCTGTCCATCTACTATGGAGTATCAATCTCTCCGTTACCATTACCATAGACCTGGATTTCACTGTATGGTTCCACTCCAGCTTCCATGACTATTGGATTTGCAGTCAAAGACAGCCTTTTGTTATGACCTGAGGAAAAGCTCCATAGCACAGCTAATAGAAGACAAGATGTGGTACTTTTAGTATTATATCAAGCAGGTTAGCTGGGGAAAGAACAACCAGTAGGTTGACACTTGCACCTTTATGAAGCCAGAGATTAAATAATGTGTTTAGTTAATACTAAGAGCAAACACAAGAATCATTTCCAGGGAAGACAAGCTGAGCAGTAAGATTTGATGCAGCAATCCAGAGGCTGCATATATTGCACTAAGTGTACTAGTTTAGAGGCTTGGCAATTATGTTGCCCTCACAGTGTTGGCTTACTCATGTTGTAGGAATACTATGCATTGCCAATGAAAAATAACTGCACACTTAGAGATCACTAATTAATATAGTGTGGGCCTGACTCTGGCTGATGCCCAAGGAGGATCAGCCATGCTAGAAAATTTTGCTAAATTATTTACAATTTAAGATTATAGATTCCACATATGCTGTCATCCTTAAATATCTCTCAGGTCCCGTCTCCGGATACATTATGAGCAGTTTAAACAGAGAGTAGTCTGCAAGTCTAGCCATTTGAACAGCTGGGGAATTTACACAGAAAAAAAAAATTGCCACTGCCACAATTGTTTCTTAAGCACACTAAAGTTGTTCTTTTCAAATAGTTGTTATGGGGGTTATCTTTCACACATGGCAGAATTGTGCTTTCACTGATACAAGTAGAAGGGACTTAATGGTGGTGACACAATGCTGCCTCCTTGAGCTGTCCCTTACAGCCATATTCTTTCAAATGGGGATGGGCCTAATGCCAAATTTTAAGTCAAGGTTATCTCATCTGGTGGGGTTGAAGACTAATTGAAAGGACAATCTTGGTGAATAGACATTACCAGAAAAGTTGTAAGCAACTCTTAACTTCAATTCTCTTTCCTACAGTTCCTAACAAGCCTTGTTAATGTACTTCTTTCAAGCTTATTAAAGACAGCTCTCCTTTAGCTAAATTATACCTTGTATAAGTTAATGTTTACTAAGGAAGTTATTAGTAAATCCTTCATAGCATCGGTTTTATTACTTTAAGATTTTCCTGCATTACTTACATCCAGAATCAGCTAGAAAATGAAGCTTCTAAACCTACAGATACAGAAGACAGGAACCTTGTGTAAAACAGATCAAAAGGCAAGAGACATTCACTCATTTGTGTGCATATGTAGAGGGATACCAGATGTCAACTTTGGGTATCATCTTATGTTGCTTTCCACCTTAATTTTGAGAATTCAAAATTAGGTTGATCTTACTAATTCAGTTAATCTGGCTGGCCAGTCAGCCTCTAGGATCTAGTTGTCTGCCTGTCCCCAAAGCTGCAGTTGTAGGTAACTACTTCTACTCTTGTTTCAATAGAAACTAAGAAGACAAACCATAATCATCATATTTGTGCAACAAGCACTTAGTCCCCTGTGCTGCTTTTCTCATCATTATTTATTCATTTGTTCAATGATTCAAAGTAGTAAATATTCCACGCAGTACTTTCTAGGATGCCATAACAACACACCACAAGCTGAATGGCTTAACCTATAGACATGTTCATGCATTTCTAGAGGTGAGGATTGAGAGTGAAGGTTGCAATGACTAAGCCAATGTTGAGGCATCTTATCCTTTGTAGATAGCTGAATTATAGTTGTGTTCTCCTGACATTTCTTTGTCTTCTTGCTTAAGTATATCTTCATCTAACCATCTTTAAGCTTAAAGATATTGTTTCCAAATATAGCCACATTGAGAATGATGGCTTCAATATGTAAATGTGAGGTAGAGGGTACACAATTTGTCTATAATATTCCACATCAGTTCAATTTTCCCATAGGCTATTAGCTGTGGTGAAAATCTTCTCCTGCATACCTTGAAGTAAACCTTTAAGATGGATCCACAAATCAGTTACAAGATGTATCAAGACAATTTTTCAAGAGAAGTTAGAATTATCTGAGGCTGGGGAGATAGATGAGTCAGTAATGTTTTGTGACATGAATACCAGAGTTACATCCAAGTACGGGCAAGCCAAATGTGGTGGCATGTTCCTGTAATTCCAGCATTAAGAAAAAGGAGATAAAGTGCCTGTGACTGCTGACCAGCCAGTCTAGCTGGAACAGTAAGTTGTACCTCTAGTGACTACATCTCAAAAATCAGGTAGAGTTTAATTGAAAAGAGACACTAGGGGCTGGCAAGATGGCTTAGCAGTTAAATACACTGGCATCTCTTCCAGAGGTTCTGAGTTCATTTCCCAGCCACAAAATGTAGGCTTCGAACCATTAGACTGGGATCTGATGCTCTCTTCTGGCATGCAAGTGCACATTCAGCTAGAGCACTCATACATAAAATACATAAATCTTAAGGAAAAAAAAAAAAGACAAGAAAAGTGGCATAAGTTGTCTGTCTCTGTACATCACACCCAAACATACATACATGTACACATTTGTACATATAAACCTGTAACACAAGAGGGTAGGGAAGAGGGAGGGAAGGAGAGAGAGAGAGAAAGAGAGAGAGAGAGTTGATGCAATATTCTTCGGCGACAGATCTGCAGCATGTTTGTAATGAATAGGACATTGAATCTGTGCCCTGCCTGTTTTTAACAAAAAAGTGTAAGAACTCAAAAGAATGAAGAATAGTGAATCATCATAGGATAAAGTGACAATGTATGTGATATAATAGAGATCATTTTCCCTAGCAGTATAAAGATTTGAGCAGGAGAGCCAATAACAACACACTAGGCATAAAGATTCCATTAGAGCATCTGCTGTGGGAATACAGATGTGATGGAAAAGGATTGAAAGGACAGCACAATGTTAGTTCACAGATTGGAAAGGGCACAATAGAGGTTGATCAATACTACACTTCATTTAGCAAATACAGCTGTCTCATTTTTGGAGATTATATACTGACTCTGCAAAGAAAATGAAGATTCACTGACTATCAAGTGCACGCATCATGCAGTCCATCATCCAAGCAAAAGAGTTGTTCCTGTAAAACATGATGCCTAGTCACTTAATGACTGAGGCCCATATCGAACTGGAGAGAAGGGTGTTCTTAGACTTAATGCCCTTTTCAGAGAGTATACAGAAAAACTAAAGCAACTTATACTTTTTTCTTTTGAAAATATTTTAATTATATTTCTTTACTAATATATTTATTTGGAAGTGAGGAATACATGCCAGAGTGGTGTGTGTGTGCGTGTGTGTGTGTGTGTGTGTGTGTGTGTTTACAAAGGTCAGAAGGCACTTGCAGTATTAGGTTTTCTCTTCCTATCCATTGGGTCCCAGAGATCAAACTCATGTTATCAGTCTTGGCAGCAGGTGCCTTTCTTCATTGACCCATCTTGACAACCCATTTTTTTAAATAATTTTTCTTTTATTTTTAATCATCATATTCTATTCATACAACATACGATTCATTTCATTTTTGAGCATGTATAATGCATTTTAATTATGTTCACTTCCCACCCTGCTAATCTCTTTATCCTCCTTCTACTTTCCACTAGTCCCCCTAATGCTCTCATGCCCCTTCTGATCCAGTGAGTACCAAATATTAGAGCTGTTTATAGAATACAGAAGAATAGCCACATTTCCATTGACCTCAACACTGAAGAAAACCTCCTTCTCTCCCTCCCTCTCCCTCCCGCCCCCGTGTGTGGGTGTGAGTATGTTCATGGAAACTTGCATGTCTCTTCTCCTCGATGATAGGATGTTGCTGGACCCAGAATTGGGTAGGTTTTATGCACAGGATTATAGCTCCCAAGAATTTGCAAGTGTAGTCATTGTCATTGGCTCCACACTTAGAAAGCCCCCTGAAGAACCTGCTGAGAAACCAGTGTTGCCCCAAGCAAAACAAGACTCCAAGTGCTGCAGCCTACAGAGGGCTGGGAGAGTGCAAAGATGAACGCTTGCAAGTTACTGGTAAATTCCTGAATATGGCTCTTCCACCAATCCCCATCTGTCCCTTCATCTAGCCTACAGCATTCATGACCCCCTTCCCTAGCACCAGGATTCAGCTGTCCCTCAGTCTAGCAGCTATGATGACCCTGCTCCACTACACTTCTTCCCTGAGCCTGATAAGATTGTCTATGGAATCAAGATGGAGGCAGGCAATTTTAAGATGACAGCAACATTGAACTCCATTCATCATGACCTATTTACTTACCTTGTTCTGTCAATGCACTTAGCATTGTGAGATACCTAACTTCACTGAGCTGTTCCAGATGAAGCAACTGGTGATTGTGACCTATAAGCCCCCAACAACTCATAGGACCTCCCTGTTTGTCAATCACATCATGAACCATATCACAGATCTAGTGAACCAATTCAGCCTTGACAATTAGGTACATATATAGTACAGAAAACAGTGTTGACTCAGTCACTCTTTGGGGAAAGTTCCCTATTTGTGATCTTATGCCCATACATGATTGACATGGGTGAAAGACCGTGCTATAAATTTGACATAATGAAGAATCACCAAGTAGCAGGGCCTCTAAGCCCTCCTGGAAAGATTATGTTGATTATATCAATTGCAGCAGGGGGAAAGCAGTCCAGTATGGGCGGGGTCATTTCTAACTGGTAACAGTACTGTATAACTAGGTAAGACAAACCGGGCACTGGTGTGTATTTGTTGTACTTTGTTCTGTTTGGATATATTGTTAGCATCTACTTCAAGTTCATACCTTAATTTCTGTGCCATGATGGGCCATTCCCATGACTGAGAATCAGAATAAACATTTTTCCCCTAAGTTGTCTTTGTCAGAATATTTTATCACAGCAACATGAAAAGAAACTAAAACAACATGCACATGATTAAAATCAAATACATCCTGGTAAATAACATTCACAGTGAATAAAGGCTTCCATTATCCAGACTATCAATCAAAACAGAAAACTACCCTCAATCCCCACACCCCAGCAACCATATCTTGCTGCTGTATCCACAAGCAAAGCCTTAGACTGTAAACAGAAATTTTGAACCAATCTCACAGAAGCCTGCTGATTTTTGCAGCATCTCTACTCTTTCTTATACCTTTGCTACTGAACAAGAGCCCTCATGACTTTCCTATTTGTGTATTTCTTCAGTTCTTTGAACACTGAACACTGCCTGGAAACATCACCATCTTCAAGAGATCAACTGTGCCATATTTTGAGAGTGAATTACTATGGGGATTTATGGACTGCTCATATTCTCTCAAAGAAGGAGGGGGAATGAGGATCACTGGACTCTTACCAGAGTATAGTGTCACTGCTGTCACTCAGTTGTATGAAAGTTGCCCCACTTGCATTTAGATAAGTAGGACTACAGTACCTGGGTTGGAGAATAATCAGAATAAGAGGTTCCACCTATGAGGCTGTGGGAAAGACAGAATCCATGCTGTGTGATGACTCTCCAGCATAGCAATGTTCCAGCTGCCCACACCCATTTGAGTAACGTTTCACCTCTCATCTGTACTTATCTGTTTTTTATTGTCAATTTGATACCACCAAGTTATCAATTTAAAAAAGAATCTCATCTGAGGGATTACCTGGATCAAATTTGCCTGAAAGAGGACATAACCCCCTATAGGTGGTATAACATCTGGGTAGTTGGTTCTAGGCTGGAGAAGAAAGATAGCTGAGCATGAGCCTAACTCATTAGCATGAGTTAGTAAGCAGCATTCCTCAAGGTTTCTGCCTTAAGCACTGACCTTTAGTTCCTGCCTTGGTTTCTCTCAATTATGTAGGATGAAATTCATTCTTTCCTTGCCAAGTGGGTTTTGTTCATAATGTTTATTATAGCCACAGAAACCAAAATAGAATAGTAAGTATGCCCAATAAACTCATTCGTTTCCTAGGATGAACAGATGCTGTTCACATATAACCCAGGAAAGGAAGTTTCACAGTACACCCAGCTGAAAGGCGAACACTGGTCCCTAACCACGTTCCTTTTCTCCTGTCTTGGGAAGCTGGGTGTTCGTCCTGTATTCCTTTGAGAGATCCTTACTGGACACTAGGCTTAAAATGACCACCCTCCTAGGTGTTTCCTCAGTGTCCATCATTGTTTATTATATTTATTTTCCTTCGTCCTTATCATGTGTTTCAATGAATGCTGAAATATTTGTGCTCAGTGATAGTGGTTGAAGCTAGTGAAGCAAAGACCAAGTTTATGCCCATTGCCACTTCTTCATGCATAAAATATGTCAAGGCTCAGCTGTCTCACATCTGAGAAGAAGCTGGAAATACTTTTAGATCATGGATATGAATATGATTTTACAAAGACAAACTATGTAGTACCATTATGACACAGTCTTCATCTACCCAGATATTCTTTGCATCCTTCAAGTTCCAGACTCATTTTGATTTGATTAAGAAGAACCATGCTGACTAAGGATAGAACATTTCCATGAGCTGATGCCCTAACTTATCAAAATGCAGAAAGCATTCTTGCTCACTAGACTACCCATTCTCTGCCACTTAAGATGGTTGAGCACTGGATTGTACTACAGTCTTGTGGCAGTTGGTATTGTTGAGCTGACAAAATTCTATCACTTGAGAGATAGGGTTCTGGGCATATTTTGGGAGTATCATCTTGATCATGTTATTTGATGTGTAGAGGTTTGTGGTGTTTAAATAGCACTGGTCCCCATAGGCTCATATATTTGAATACTTGGTCATTAAACAGCAGAACTTCTTGAAAAGGACTAGGAGATGTGGCCTTATTAGAGGTACAGTGTCAGTGGGAGTGGGCTTATGGGTTTCAAAAGCTCAAGCCAGGCCCAGTGTCAGCTGCCTGCAGATCCAGTACTCTCAACTTCTTCTAAAGGACAATATCCATGCACATTCTACCATGCTTCTGTCCACTACAACAATGGACTAAACCTCTAGAACTGTAAGTAAGCCTCAGTTGTGTGCTTTCCTTTATAAGAGCCATGGCCATGGTGTCTTTTCACTGCTTCAGAACACTGAATAGGACAACATTTCTCTTAACTGTTGGGTGGACCATTTCCTAGGCTGGGCATTGTGGACTACTTAAAATGGACAAAATGATCTGAGTACTATCATGCACTCATCTCTATGTATCGTTATTGCAGATGTGGTGAAAGCATCTCCTCTACACTACTGTTTTCTTACTTTCACATTATGATGGATGATAACCTAGAACTATGAGCCAAAATAGGCCCATTTTCCTTAAGTTGCCTTTTTCAGAGCATTTTATTATAGGAAAAGAAACTAAGGCAAATACACACATTGCATTTCAGAGACACCTATTTGGACCCCCTAAAATACATCTAACTTTAGACCAATAATTTTTATAAGACTCTAACTGGTGGCATTTATTTTATAACATAGATATTGTTTAATTTTTCTTGCTATTTTGTTTATTGTGACTGGTCATATCAGTTGTGTCCCAAGCCTTAATCCTAGCAAGATCAGTACCATGTTCAAATACGTATAATTACATGTCATTAAAAAATCCCTTGAGTGAAATCCTAAGTGGGATAATAGCACATTGTGTGTATCACTTAGAAAAATGCAACTGAGGCAGTGAGACCATCATCATCAGGACAAGTATAGCAGAGCCTATTATTGAATTATTATTATTATATACATGTCTGTATGCATGCCTGTGTATTTGTGGGTAAACACATTAACAGGAACATATAAATGTGTCTGAATATGAGTAGAGGTCAGAAGTCAACCATTGATGCCACTACTCAGGAGCCTTGCAAACATTTTTGTACATAGGTCTTTTAATGGAACCCGAGGCTTTCCCATTAAGCTAGACAGTCTACAGCAAGCCACATGGATCTGATTGCCTCCTCACTGGAATTGCAAACACACATCAAGACATCTGCTTTTTATCTGGTTGTTGGATATCAAACTCAGATTCTAATGCTTTGTTAGAAAGCAGCTTATTGCATAAGGCCCCTCCTCAGCCCTGGCATGACCTACTTTAATATCAGACACTCTGTTTCTTTACAAGGGCAATTTGGAAGAATTGTTTCTTTTATTCTTTGCTGTGTGTTCCAGGAATTAAACTCTCCTCACCAAGTTGGTGGCAAGTGCCTTTACATTCTGAGTCATTCACTGGCCTAAAGTAGTAATCCTTTCAAGATGTAACTAAAGAATATTTTAATATTCAAAAAAGAATGAAGCTAAGTAATCATTTTACTTACTAATTACTTTATTTACTGTTAGTTCTGTCATGCCTCTTTGCTGCATTTTAAAATTCAAAATAGTTTTGTTTGGAAGTGAACTTCATAATTTCTTTGGTGGGTGTCACACCGACTGCTCTTGGTAGGTGCAGTTTAATATTGTTAAATTTTGACTGTTGTTAAGCATTCCATTTAGTATTTAAACAGGCTTAAAAACACAGGGTTTCAGCAAAGGACTCATCATCACAATGAGTTAGGGGACCCAGCAAAGGATCAGGAAGCAAGACAGGGATGGGGTGAGAAGGATGAATTACCTGTGAAGTTTATAAGCCTCCATCCTAGTCCCTATACTGCCCTTTCCAAACTGAGTTTTTACTTTCTACCATTCTTACAGGATGCAGCTTTCTGAAGGTAATTTCTGTCAGCCTAGCTTGCAATCTACCCTACAGGGACAAGGGCAGCAGCTGCCAGGCAGAACAGTGTGAAGGCTACTATTTCACTGCCCACTTTGTGCAGCAAGTATTTGCAACCCTTATGGTGCTGTGGTATTCCATGTGCATGAGAATCTGGCAGTGAATACTGTCCTGGTGAGAATGCTGCTGGGAGAGAGTAAGGCTTCCATTCATCAGAGTCAGCTGTAACTTCTGTGAGATGCTGTCCTTGAGTCTGGTCCTCAGCAGGGCTAAAAACAGTCTCTTCAGCATTAAACTCCTGCCTTGAACTTGTGATATGGATTATAGCTGCAGTGTCATCCAACAAACAATGTTTTGGGTAAAACTCAAGTGTTCATATGGCTTGATGTGTTTCATAATTGAGCATTTGTGAAGAAGGAAGAACTCAGAACCCCTGGATAGTAGGTTTTCTTCTAGGAAAGCAGCCAGCTGGAGAAGGCTGAGTTTGTTCTCTGAGAGTTGAGAGGCAGTTTGGGCACCTTGTCACAATGATGCATCTGGGGACAGCAGCAGATTGTCATAAGGGGCTTTGGCATTGGAGAAGCTGGAAATCAACTTGGATTACAGTATTCCATCTTCTGTCAGGAATCCCCAGGAGATTCCAAGAGCATTAGTGCAAAATAGTCTTGACTGCTTCTTCATACATCCGAATTGCAGGAAAAGACACTACTTGCAGACACTAGGGTGGGGCCAGCTGCAGACCATGGAACCAGAGTATCTGTAAGCAGATCCTATGAGGTCATAAATTGGTACAATTTTTCAAGTAGTTCAAGTTACCATGGAATTGAAGAGACTCATCTCGCCAACAGAAAAGGAAAGTCATTCCTGCTCTCCCAGATGAGCCCTAGCTGAACAGAGTAAACAGGCTGGCTCCTGAGAAGGCTTGATTCACTGGGGATAGAAGGAGATGGAGCTAAAGGAAAGGCCAATGTCATCTCAGGCCAGACCTGAGATGAATCCTGAATCACTAAGTAGACAGCTTTATGGCTTAGAGAAAATGACGTAACCTCTGGCTTTTACTTTTCTCATTGGTAGATATGAAGATAGAAATACCCAATTTGGAGATTTATTATCAAAACTTAAGGTTTTATACTAAAAGCTCCACCAACTTCTTGCGTAATCAGTAAATAATAAGTATTACACACTATTAAAATATAAATATTAATACTATATATTTGCATATATGTGTTCACATGTGTGTACAGGCACACATGTATGCATTTGAATGTGGAGGCTACAGGACATCCTTGGATATCATTCTTTGGATGTTACCATCCACCTTGGACTTTTGAGATGAAGCTTGTCAAAATATAAAACCTGATCTAATTGGCTTTTCTGTGAGCCCTAGGGATCATTCTATCTTCATTTCCACAAGACTGAGATATGAGATATCTCACATAAGCACACACACAAATACAATATATATATATATATATATATATATATATATATATATGTATATATATATATATACATATATAATTATTTCTTATAAAATACCACCTGACCACAGTATTTACCTCTCCCAGTACCAACCCCAGCATTCATCTTCCCTAGATCCATGCCTTTTCTATCTCTCAACAGAAAACAGCAAGCCTCCAATGGACAACAACCAAACACTGAAAAAACTGAGTTAGCCAGAATAAGGCTGACTCCATTTCAGGCTGCAATCTGGCAGTTTGGGAGGCTAGGCTTCGGTATTTGTTTCCCACCAATGAGAACCCAGATCCAGGAAGCTGTGGTCAACAAATCACAGCTGAGAGCAGCTAATTCAAAGACACCTTGTCATAAAGACTAAAGTAAAAATAGGTAGCTAGAATAAATAAGCAACCCACTGGGAAGTCTCCAGAGCCTATCCAATTGTAGAATCAGTCAGACCTGTAGAGATAGAGCTTACCAATAAAGGTAAAGGGGCACATACCACCCCCAGAAATTCCCCTAACTGACAATAAAAGCTGGACCTGTGAGTCTATTAGGGGTTTCCATTCTCAAATTGGGAAGCCCCTGCATGCAGAAAATACAGCTAAATAAATGCTCTGCTTTTTGTTGTTGTTGTTGTTGTTGTTCTGTTTGTTTGCTTGTTTGTTTTGTCTTTTGTTTTTCAGACAGATACATGTATACATGATCAGTTACTAGGCTGTAAAGATTTGGTTATTTCCATACAAAATTGGCTATCAGAAATAGTTAGCCAAAAGTAAATGTTTTCAAAAACCTGTTTAAGTCCGATCACTGTAGGATGAACAGCCTAACTTTTTATTGAATTACCACTATTATAGTAGTTTCCCTTTTGAAAATGAATTGTGATTCCCTTAGTAGGAATTAATTAATTTAAATAAGGTACAAGATTCTTATTATGAATCTGTTACCTTATTAGTATTTTTGAGTCTGGGGTTTCTTGTATTCATTTTTATTTTTATTTTTGGTACATTATTTACATTTCAACTGTGTTCCCCTTACAAGGTCTACCCTTTGGAAATCCCCTATCCCACCCTCCCTCCACAGCTTCTATGAGGGTATTTCCACACCCACCCACCCACTCCCTTCTTTCCTCCCTGGCATTCCCCTATACTGGGGCATCTAACACCCTCAGGCCTAGGGACCTATCCTCCCATTGATGGACAACAAGGCCCTCCTCTGCCACATATGTGGTCAGTACCATGGGTGCCTCCATGTGTATTTTTTTGGTTGGTGGTCCAGTTCCTGGGGGCACCAGTGGGTCAGGACAGTTGACACTGTTGCTCCCTCCATGTTGCTTCAAACTCCCTCAGCTCCTTCAGTTCCTTCTACAACTCCTTCATTTGGAGCCCGACACTCAGTCCAACGGTTGTTGTGAATTGAATCTTGGATATTCCAAATTTTTGGGCTAATATCCACTTACTAGTGAGTACATACTGTGTTCGTTGTTTTGTGACTGAGTTACCTCACTCGGGATGATATTTTCATGTTCCATCCATTTGCCTGAGAATTTCATGAAGTCTTTGTTTTTAATAGCTGAGTAGTATTCCATTGTGTAAATGTGCTGCATTTTCTGTATCCATTCCTCCGTCGAGGGTCATCTGGGCTGTTTCTAGTGTCTGGCTATTATAAATATGGCTGCTATGAACATAGTGGAGAATATGTCCTTATTACATGTTGGAGCATCTTCTGGGTATATGCCCAGGAGTAGAATAGCTGAGTCCTTAGATAGTATGATATCCATTTTTCTGAGTGTCCACTAAACTGATTTCCAAAGTGGTTGTACCAGCTTGCAATCACACCAGCAATGGAGGAGTGTTCCTCTTTCTCCACATCCTCACCAGCATCTGCTGTCACCTGAGTTTTGGATCTTAGCCATTCTGACTGGTGTGAGATGCCATCTCAGGGTGGTTTTGATTTGAATTTTCCCTGATGACTAAGGATGTTGAACAATTCTTTATGTACTTCTCAGCCCTTTGAGTTTCCTCAGTTGAGAATTCTCTGTTTAACTCTGTTCCCCATTTTTGATAGGGATATTTGGTTCTCTGGAGTCTAACTTCTTGAGTTTGTTCTATCTATTAGATGTTAGCACTCTATAAGACATAGAATTGTTAAAGATCTTTTCCCAATCTGTTGGTTGCCATTTTGTCCTATTGACTGTCACCTTTGCCTTACAGAACCTTTGCAATTTCCTGATGTACCATTCATCGATTCTTGATCTTAGAGCATAAGCCTTTGGTGTTCTGTTCAGGAAAATTTTTCCTGTGCCCATGTGTTCGAGAGTTTTCCCAACTTTCTCTTCTATTAGATTCAGTGTATCTGGTTTTATGTGTAGGCCCTTTATCCACTTGGACTTAAGCTTTGTACAGGGAGATAGGAATGGATCAATTTGCATTCATCTCCATGTTGACCACCAGTTGAACCATCACCATTTGTTGAAAATTCTGTCTTTTTTCCTTTGGCTAGTTTTAGCCTCTTTGTCAAAGATCAAGTGACGATAAGTGTGAGGGTTCATTTCTGGCTCTTCAATTCTATTCCATTGATCTACCTGTCTGTCACTGTACCAATACCATGCAGTTTTTATCACTACTGCTCTGTAGTACAGCTTGAGGTCAGGGATGCTGATTGCCCCAGAAGTTCTTCTATTGTTGAGAGTAGTTTTGGCTATTCTGGGTTTTTTTGGGTTTTTTTTGTTATTCCAAATGAATTTGAGAATTGCTCTTTCTACGTCTATGAAGAATTGAGTTGGAATTTTGATGGGGATTGCATTGAATCTGTAGATTGCTCTCAGCAGGATGGTAATTTTTCTATATTAATCCTGCCAATCCAAGAGCTTTGGAGTTCTTTCCAACTTCTGAGGTTTCTTTGATTTCCTCTGAGACTTGAAGTTCTTGTCATACAGATCTTTAATTTGTTTGGTTAGAGTCACATCAAGATACTTTATATTGTTTGTGACAACTGTGAAGTGTGTCATTTCCATAGTATCTTCTCTGCCTGTTTATCCTTCGAGTATAGGAAGGCTACTGAGTTCTTAGAGTTAATTTTATATCTCACCACTGTGCTGAAGTTGTTCATCAGCTGTAGCAGTTCTCTAGTGGAGTTTTTCGAGTCACTTAACTATATGATCATATTATCTGCCAATAGTAATATTTTGATTTCTTCCTTTCCAATTTGTTTCCCTTTGACCTCCTTTTGTTGTCTAATCACTCTAGCTAAAACTTCAAGCACTATATTGAATAGATAGGGAGAGAGAGGGAAGCCTTTTCTAGTCTCTGATTTTAGTGGGATTGCTTCAAGTTTCTCTCCATTTAGTTTGATATTGGCTACTGGTTTGCTGTATATTGCTTTTACTATGTTTAGGTATGGACCTTGAATTCTTGATCGTTCCAAGACTTTTATCATGAAGGGATGTTGAATTTATCAAATTCTTTTTCAGCATCAAATGAAATGAACATGTGGTATTTTTCTTTGAGTTTGTTTATGTAGTGGATTACATTGATGGATTTCTGGGTTTTGAATCATCACTGCATCCCTGGGATGATCCCTACTGGATCCTGGTAAATGATCATTTTGATGTGTTCTTGGATTCGATTTGCAAGAATTTTATTGAGTATTTTTGCATCAATATTCACAAGGGAAATTGGTCTGAATTTTTCTTTCTATGTTGACTCTTTGTGAGGTTTTGTTATCAGTGTAATTGTGGACTCATGGAATGAATTGGGTAGTGTTCCTTCTGTTTCTATTTTGTGGAATAGTTTGGAAAGTATTAGTATTAGGTCTTCTTTAAAGGTCTAATAGAATTCTGCACTAAACTGATCTGGTCCCATTTGGGGTGGTGGGGAGGGTTGGGAGACTTATAATGACTGCTGCTATTTCTTTAGGGGTTATAGGACTGTTTAGATTGTTTATCTGATCCTGACTTAACTTTGGTATTTGATATAGGTCCAGAAAATTATCCATTTTATCCAGATTTTCTGATTTTGTTGCATATACGCTTTGGTAGTAGGATTTGATGGTTATTTGAATTTCCTCAGAATCTGTTGTTATATCTCCCTTTTCATTTCTAATTTTGTTAATTTAGATGCTGTCTCTGTGTCCTCTGGTTAGTCTGGCTAAAGTTTATCTATCATGTTGATTTTCTCAAAGAACCAGCTCCTGGTTTTGTTCATTTTTTGTATAGTTCTTTTTATTTCTACTTGGTTGATTTCAGCCCTACTTTTGATTATTTCCTGCCTTCTACTCCACTTGGGTTTATTAACTTCTATTTTTTAAAGAGTGTTCAGGCATGCTGTTAAGCTGCTAGTGTATGATCTCTCCAGTTTCTTTTCGGATGCACTCAGAGATATGGGTTATCCTCTTAACACTGTTTTCATTGCGTCCCATAGGTTTGGGTATGTTGTACTTTTATTTTCATTAAATTCTAAGAATTCTTTAATATATTTCTGTATTTATTTTTTGACCGTGTTTTCATTGAGTATAGCATTGCTCAGCTTCCATGTGTATGTCAGCTTTCTGTTGTTGTTGTCATTAAAGACCAGCCTTAATCCGTAGTGATCTTATAGGAGGCATGGGATTATTTCAATCTTTATAAATCTATTGAAGTTTGTTTTGTGACCAATTATATGATCAAGTTTGGAGAAGGTACCATGAGGTGCTGAGAAAAAGGTATATTCGTTTGATTTAGGATGAAATGTTCTTTAGATATCTGTTAAATCCATTTGGTCCATAAGATCTTTTAGTTTCACTGTGTCTCTGTTTAGTTTGTGTTTCCAAGACATATCTATTGATCAGAGTGGGGTGTTGAAGTCCCCCACTCTTATTGTGTGAGGCACAATGTGTGCTTTGAGCTTTAGTAAAGTTTCTTTTATGAGTGTGGGTGTCCTTGCATTTGGAGCATAGATGTTCAGAATTGGGAGTTCTTCTTGGTAGATTTTTCCTTTGATTTGTATGACGTGTCCTTCCTTATGTTTGTTGATGACTTTTGGTTGAAAGTTGATTTTATCCCATATTAGAATGGCTACTCCAGCTGGTTTCTTGGGACTATTTGCCTGGAAAATTGTTTTCTAGCCCTTTACTCTGAGGCATTGTTTGTCTTTAACTCTGCGGTGTCTTTCCTGTATGCAACAAAATGCTGTGTCCTGTTTATGTATCTAGTCTGTTAGTCTATGTCTTTTTATTGGGGATGTGAGTCCATTGATATTAAGAGATATTAAGGAATATTGATTGTTGTTTCCTGTTATTTTCAATGTTATTTTTATGTTTATGTGGCTATCTTCTTTTGAGTTTGTTGAAAGTTTACTCTTTTGCTTTTTCTAGGGTGTAGTTTCCCTCTTTGGAAAACCTTGGAATTTTTCATCTATTATCCTTTGTAGGGCTGGGTTTGTGGAAACATATTGTGTAAATTTGGTTTTGTCATAGAATATCTTGATTTTACCATCTATAGTAATTGAGAGTTTTGCTGGGTATAGCAGCCTGGGCTGGCAGTTGTGCTCTCTTAGGATCTGTATGAGATCTGCCCAGGATCTTCTAGCTTTAATAGCCTCTGGTGAGAAGTCTGGTGTAATTTTGACAGGGCTGCCTTTATATGTTACTTGACCTTTTTCCCTTACTGCTTTTAATATTTTTTCCTTGTTTTTTGCATTTGGTGTTTTGAGTATAATGTGTCAGGAGGAATTTCTTTTCTGGTCCAATCTATTTGGTATTCTGTAGCCTTCTTGAATGTTTATGTTCATCTCTCTCTTTAGGTTAGGGAAGTTGTCTTCTATAATTTTGTTGAAGATATTTACTGGCCCTTTAAGTTTCAAATCTTCACACTCTTCTATGCCTATTATCCTTAGGCTTGGTCTTCTCATTGTGTCCTGGATTTCATGGATGTTTTTGGTTAGGAGCTTTTTGTATTTTGCATTTTCTTTGACTGTTTTGTCCATGTTTTCTATGTTATCTTCCACACCTGAGATTCTCTCTTCTATCTCTTTTATTCTGTTGGTGATGCTTGCATCTATGACTCCTGATCTCTTTCCTAGGTTTTCTAACTCCACGCATGACTCTCTTTGTGATTTCTTTATTGTTTCTACTTCTGTTTTTAGATCCTGGATGGTTTTGTTCCTTTCCTTTGCCTGTTTGGTTGTGTTTTTCTGTAATTCTGCCTGTTTGGTTGTATTTTCCTGTAATTCTTTAAGGGATTTTTGTATTTCCTCTTTAAGGGATTCTAGCTGTTTACCTGTGTTCTCTTGTATTTCTTTAAGTGTGTTATTTATTTCCCTGTTAAAATCTTCTATCTTCATTATGAGATGTGATTTTATATCTGAATCTTGCCCTCTGGTGTGTTGGAGTATCCAGGACTCACTGTGGTGGGAGAACTGGGTTCTGAGTTTGCCAAATTGCCTTGATTTATGTTCCTTATTTCTTGCCCTTGTCTTTTGCCATTTGGTTATCTCTGGAGTTAGCTGGTATTGATCTCTCTTACTGTGGCATTTCCCACGTGCAAGGCTCTGCATCAGTACTCCTTGGAGACCTGCTCTCTCTGAGAGGAATTTGGGTTTGGAGAGCTGTGGTACAGGGTCAGAAACCAGAAGGATTCTGTCCCCAGATATTCCTTGGTTCTTTTGTCCTGGTGGCCCTGCAAGGGTCCCTCTTGATCCAGAAATTTGAACAGAAGTGCTGGTCTTGCCTGTGCTCAAAGGTGTGTTAGCACTCCTGGGAGACTAGCTCTCTCCTGACACTATTTGAGTATGGAGCCCTGTGTCACAGGATCAGCTCCCAGGCCACAAAAGGAATCCAGAAGACCACTCCTCAAGTCCCTGTGTCCTGAGGGTTCCAGGTGGGTCCCTCTGAGCAGAGGTGCTGGTTTTACCCCAATCACAAGCTTGTCCACACTCCTGGGAGACTAGCTTTCTCCTGGTGCTATTTGGGTATGTTGCCCTGTGGCCCAGGCTGAGGTCCCCAACCACAGATGGAAACTGGAATTCTCTTGTCCTTTCTTGCAGTCTTGAACACGAACAATATAACAAAACAAAATATGATGAGGCAAGTGCCCTTAGACCAAAGCTAAACAGGGCAACCTAACAGGAGGAATAGGATCCCAAAAAAATAGGCAAAAGAGTGAGAAATACATCCACTCCTAAAGTTATGATTCCCATAGAAAACATCAAGATAACAGCCACAACATATACATAGAAAAGAGGTCTGGCCTTTTAAAAGCAGATTTAGCTTTTTTGTGTGTATGGTGTGTGTGTGTATGGTTTATGTGTTGGATCAACAATCGTAAGAAGATTGTGTTCCTCTGGAGCTGGGATTACAGGCAGCGTGAGCTGCCCAAAATGAGTGCAGTAACCTAATTCCATTCCTCTGCAATAGCAGTATATGCTCTTAACTGATGAACTGCATCTCAGCATTCCTGGCTTTTTATCATGGGTTCTGGTAACTGAATTCATTTCTTCCTGATTACCAATTGAGTCATCTTACCAGGCAGGCATTTTTTTTTTTATTACATTCTGATTGTGTGGATATTAGAAAGAATGAGATAATAGAGATTGAACTTATTGTAGTTCATGAGGTTCTAGAAATGTGTCTCTTGTTCACCAAACTGCATTCTGGCATTCCACTAGATGGGCACCTGGGGATGGGAAACCCAGAAAGTTAGATACAGTGCAGTTAGCACATGGAAGCTAGTTCACAGCTTAGTACAACTCTACACAATCTCATTACATTCTGTTTATTATTTATTTTATATAACCTAAAGTTTGTTTCATTTCATAAAAAAACTCTATGAATGAGGAGCTCATCATTTGTGCCAGATATTCCCAGCCAAATCAAGCTGCCAAAATGACCCTAGCACATAAAAGTAATTGTTCTGTATCTTTTGTGAAACTGTACTGATATGGTTGTTATAAAAGTACCTTGATAATAGCAAAGTAGGAAGAAATTGAAGCTTGGGAGGTCAATCTAAAATCAGTGCAAGTGACCCTTGTGGAAAAGAAAGTGTACCACACTGTAGGGTTTTGGGCCTGCTCTCAATATACAGTCCTATTCTATGGCTAACATGGTTAAGGATCTGCCAGTATTGAAAATCATGATAATCATGTCTTCTCATTTCTTGAGTATGTGTGATTATCTGGCCAGCTAGTGCCATCTTTGTCAAGATTTCCTGGCTTGTGGGAGATATCTTCACAATAAAAAACAGAAGGATGGCATCTGAAAAATGGTACCTGACATTGTCCTCGTTCCAGTGCATGCACGTGCACATATATGTACATGTGAATCTATGCCAGCCTAACAGATGAGCCTAAGACCCAGTGGAAGATCTTATCTAAAAACAAAACAACCACAAAAACAACAACAATTTAAAAAAAAAAAACTGAAAAGAAAAATCATCCAACCCACCTACTTAGTGAGAAAGCAGCATACCAGACAAGATAGGAGCAAGGGACTGGATATCCTATGCCTGGATTTGAGCCGAACTCTGGGAGTAGCTGTCTAGGACAAGGTATCTATCATCATCTAATCACTGTTTATTCACCTGCAAAAATGATGCTAATGAGAAGGTATCTGTCTTGGTGGAAAATACTGACTCTAGGGAATCACCTCCTGAGTCTATCATCACTCCATCATTTATTCTCTATTCCACCTTAGGAAAACTGTTCTTCTAGAGCCTCAGATTGCATAGCTGAACAATGACAAACATTATTTTGACAAAGTCTTCTCTTGGACTTTAAATTGATCAGTCTATGTTGTGGGCTAAATGTAGACCAGGCATCTTAACATGCTTTGTCAGGAGTGGTGAAATGAATGAAAGTTTTCAGACTTTTAGAAATTTATTTTGACTGGATGTATGAGTAAAGAGAAAACTCCAACTCTGACCAGTTCCGTAGAAGTGCTCCGTGCTTAAGTAAGCAAGCTGTAGTTGTTTTAATCGGGCAGAGGAGATTGACTGTGAACAATCTTGGGCTTGAATAATTGAATATTAGTACTTGTGGTGTGTGTGTGTGTGTGTGTGTGTGTGTGTGTGTGTGTGTGTGTGTGTTTATGCATGTATGTATAAATGCATGGAGAGATGGAAAGGCCAGGAAGTGTCCTTCCTCAACAACTGCCCTCCTCATTTATTAAGACAGTCTCTTATCAGCCTTTAGTTCACTAAGTAAACTAGTGAGCCATAGGAATCAGCCTGTCTCTGCCTCCTCAGTGCTGGCATTAGAGTGTGTTCTGGCATGCCTGACTTTGCAAATGGAATCTGGGGATCTAACTAGGTCCCAATGTTTGCATAGCAACTACATTACTCAATGAGTCCCCTCCAATCCAGTGTGAACTGTCTTTTCATTTAGATTATTATCCATGATTACTGATTCCAAAGACAAATGGGGAAAGGAGGTAATTCCAGGTACTGATATCATTTTACTTCATCCACATGGACATTGTTTACTGAACACCACAAGTCTATTATTATAGAACTCTGTTATAACTTGATATTTCCTTTTAAGAATTATGTGTATGAAAGCTAATTATGTCTAGACAGTAAGTACAAAGCATACATCTACCATAACAAAAAGCTGGAATTCAAACACAAGATCATCTTATTTCAAATCCTTTCTTTTGTCATCAGTAATGGGGTTTGCCTTTATTGTGAGTCAAGGCTTATTTGCATTCTCTAACTATGATCTTTGAAACTTTGGAAGCATTAAGAAAAGTCTGAAGTACACCTCAGAACCTATATTGTCTTGAGCCTAATTTAATTAAACTTAAGAACAGTTGGTGCATCTGAGGACAAAAAGGAGAAGAAAAGTGAATTCTGAGTGTGTCAGTATTCCCTTGCCGCAGATATATATCAGGCCACACTCTGCTGGGTGAGAAAGGGTCTGGGTTTATGACAACAGAAAGGTTCTGCTGTTCTGCTTTAGTCTGGGAATGAGCGCTATGGGAGAATCCCTTCACTTACTTCCTTAAAATGTTCCATCTGGCTTCTGTACTGATCAGAAGCAACCTTGCACCCATTCTGGGAAGCCACCTCAGAAGCAGGAAGATGAAAAACATGTCTTATTCTTACCTAACTGGTCTCAGGAGAATACAAATTTGCCAAGCATCCTGGATTATCCACATTTTCCTTGGGGGTAGACTTTGACAGTAAATCTATCCATGCACTAACAAGAAAGTGTCTTTTAAATATCTTCACATTCAAACAAATATTAAAAGTCATTTTTAAGGAAAATTACTTTAACCTTTATTTAAGAATATGTGTTTAAATCAGTGGGGTTTTTTATTACTTTGGCTATGCCCAAAATATATTTTTCAGAATAGTAGTTAAGAATGTTTTTGCAAAAATTCTGAATTTTAGCAGAAGCACAAGGATAAGATTTTAGGAAATAAATAAACATAGAATTAATTGTAGCTAATTTATTTAAAGCAAACATTTTTTTCTGAACCTTTTCCTTTTAGTCTTTAAGTTTGTGGCCTCTGGAGTGAGGAGAGAGGAGGTGTGGTAGAAAGCCCATACCATTTTGCTTTTCCCTGTTTCACCCCTTTTACTGGAATTTTCTGGCCTCTGTTCACTTGATAACTCTGAAAGGATGCCTTTTTTACATTATTGTGGGGCCAGTGGTCCCCACATATTGGTAAACTCACACAGGAGCTCAATAATTGTGCTTTTAGTAATTAATGCAATGTTTCATTTTTGGTGTTAAAATAAAACTGCTTTTAACATTTTCTTATTCTAGAGTTTCAGTTAGATAAAGAGCTTAATGACTAGCTAAAAAGCGGTCATGGAAATGTCTAGACAATTGCAGGGAAAGGCCAGGGCACAGCAGGAGTCTATCTTTATATTAAGCAGTTGCTCTATGGTGAAGAGGCTATCAGTTTGACTCCTTAAGAATTATTTAATAACCAAGTGAAATTGTTATGTTTATTTTAAATAATTAAAAATATTGTATTAATACTAATTACCTATAATACTAGCCTTTAGATAACATCTTCATTCATGTATTTAATATATTTCAAACACCTGATTACTCTCTCATCTTTTCCTCATTCCCAAGTTCTCCCCAGTGTATTATCATAATTTTTATGCATATATACTTTACAAATATTGAATATAATAACACTTCTGAAATGAGAACCATATTCCTTTACTTTGTGTACTTTGTGTCATCTTCGTTTTCTTTCTCCTCTCCCTCTTCCTCTTCTTTATCATGCTGCAATTATATGAAGGCCCACACATGCTAGGCAAGCAGTCCACCATTAAAAGTCACATCTTTTATCCTATGTTCTTATTATTAATTCTCAAAGCAGACTATGAAGAGGAAAATGAATCAAAGGCAAAGCATTTCCACAGGATTTGAATCTCTGAAGGGAGGCCATACAATATTCAGAGATGAACAGTTGAACACAATAGAAACATCAGCCAGGATCTGATATTCTCTTCTCCTTTTGGTGCTATAATCATACGTATCACCAGAACTTCAGCAAACTTACTCTAAACAAAAAAGCTGTACCAGTTGTGTGGAACTTCCAACAGTGACCATAGAGACAGAGGTTTGGACATGTGAGACAAACTGGGAGGTTACAGTCAAAATTAGGATTTGAAAAACATACAATAAGAAACATTTTCAGTGATACGATATATGGAACTTTAAACATGTACATTTAGATATCTATAAAGGAAAACGGTAGTGGAATTTAAAAGCATAGGATGCTGATTAACAGACATTTTCACCTGGTGAGCAGTAGATAATGTTTATCTAAAGGGATGAGTGTAGGTCAGGATGCACATGTAGATGGGAAGAGATAATGATAGGTGAGTCCCTACGTCCATCATATTCTATTGTATGGTTAGCATTACACCAGTCCACCAAAGAAAGGATGTAGTTCCTTCTCTTCAACTTATGAAATGTTTTCATGATAGCCCTATGAAATATCTAACCCTTCAGAAATTCACAAGCTACTTTCCCAAAGTTACATAAGTAGTGGCAATTGCTAGGGAAACAAGACTCTTCAAGACTAAGTTGTGCAGCAGTAGCTGTCAGGATGCATCTTTTGTGAGTTGGCACTCATGCTGTTTAGGCATGTTTAGTGATGCAGTTGTTTGTGAGTTAGCCAAGCTCCTCCAATATCCCTCACACATACCCCTCTAGAAAACACCAGTAATATCACTGGTTCATTAAGTTCAACTTGGGTAGAATAGTTTTTGTTTCCTTGTTCATTTTATTGTTATTGATCTTTTTGGTTTGGTTTGGTTTTGATCTGTTACTAATGTCTGAGGTAAGTAGATGGTGTTCACATTTCCTCAAGAAACAACACAACACCTGTCCTTGCATACTCTCTCTGTCCTATGCATAGCCAAATATTAATAGACTAAATAATTTATGAACAGCACAATAAATAAATAGATCTGCATGCATGATCCCCTAACTCACTTCAGCTAAGGCAATGAAGGGCTCATTTCTCTTGTATTTAATAAGAAAGGAGAAGAAATAAATAAGGTCACTCAATAGGGCTATTGTGAAGCATTAAATGATTATCTGTGACCCTTAGCATAAGGTCTGGAACTTTATTTCTGGTCAACGATCACTCCATTTATTACATGAGCTCAAAGCAGACATAACATTCTAACTAACAACTCTGTTTTCTGGTACACATTGGAGACCAATTCTACACAGGTATCACTGGTATTTTCACGTGACTGAAGCTTTTCTAAGCTATTAAATCCTATCTAAGACCTGGCCACCCAATTAAGAAAACAGCATATTTCCTATGGTGTTGGGAGAAGTGCACAGTCAATGGGCAATCACAGACAGGACCAGATGGAAAAAATGACATTCCTATGTAACAATTGGACTATAAATCACATCTGGAATTTATCTATCACCTATCACTTGAAACAGTCCATACTAAAGAAAGGTTCATCAAGACTCAGGAAGGAAATGAAATTACAAGACTCATAAAATTAATAAAGATGACAAGGCTCATGAGCTTCTGAAATTTACAGGGTTCACAAGGTCCAAGATTATGTAAACAGCAAACAGCTGCTGAGAGGAGATTCTCAGACCAGCACAGGGTATGCAGCAGCATAGCATGTACAAGTCATGCACAGAGCTGTACAGTTTCATCTTCTATGGGTCATCACTCAGAGTGAAATGGACTTTGTACTGATTGAGTCTCCACTGAGTCATCCCTGCTCCTATACCTTACTTCAGTAAGCGTCTGTCTTGTTACTATAAGCCGTATGTGTGTGAAATCATTTCTGTGGTCAATTAATTATCTGAGGTGAATAGATATTTATTTGTGTCTGCTGAGAAAATGTCACATAACAACCATTGAAATTCAGACATTGAGTTGTCTATTCAAATTTCTACTAATTTACAGAAAATATGGAGATCATCATATATCCAATTTTTTTCGTTCTGTTTGTTTGCTTGTTTGTTTTGTGTTTTGTTTTTTAGACAGATACATGTATACATGAACAGTTACTAGGCTGTAAAGATTCTATTATTTCCATACAAAATTGGCTATCAGGAATAATTAGCCAAAAGTAAATGTTTTCAAAAACCTGTTTAAGTTCGATTATTGTAGGATGAACAGTCTAACTTTTTATTGAATTACCACTTTTTATAGTAGTTTCCCTTTTGAAAATGAATTGTGATTCCCTTAGTAGGGATTAATTAATTTAACTAAGGTATCAGATTCTTATTATGAATCTGATACCTTATTATGAATTTGATAATTTCCATGTCTCTTCTTAAAGGTATCATTGGGACTATTTGCTTTAAGAGCTTGGATATTTTGGCCAACTTTGATATTATCCCATCTAATTTAATGACTGCCTTCATCTATATTTATAAAATCTGCCATTTCTTTCCCCAAATTCCTTTCAACTTTTGTAGTTATAATCACATCTGATGCAGATGCCATGCTAGAAAAAAAACTACCATGGAGAGTTCAATCCAGTGACTATATTATTCATCTTCCTGGAGGATGAGGTTGCATGTTCCAAAGGTAACCAGTCTTAGTAGAGAAGACCTATGTATTGAGGATGTCCCTTCCTGTGAAGTAATGTTGCAATGGTGGCAACCCCACAAACACTGTTTAAGGCAGACCTATTTCACATCCAATGCCACTCTCAAAATTGTTTGATATTTGCTCCCTTTGACCTAAACTGGGTCTTGACTACAGAGAGCAATAGCTTAGATTAGAGTTTGTGTGTGAGGGGGTCATCTTCTCATGTTTATGTGGGTGTGGCATGTGAAAACCTGTGTACATGTGTGTGCTTGTATGTAGAAGCCAGAGGACATCTTTGAGTATCATTCCTAGGCGTCTGCTTTGTTCACCATAGTGTTTTTCACTAGCCTCTATTTCTCCTATTATGTTATACCTGCTGGTTTCAACTCCACAGAATTATGAGCATAAGCCAAGACATCTGGCTTATAAATACGTGTTATAAGACTCAAACTCCAGACTTCGTTCTTCCATGGCAAAATTCTACTGAGTTACCGTCACAGGACCCAAAGCTGAGCATGTGAATGAACCTAACTAATGAACAACACCAAGCTAGAAAATAGTCCTTGTAATGAGGAAAAAGATGTCTGACTGAATATTTCTTGTAATATATTCTGTTTATACTGCAAAACTTTAGGAACTGAAAGATGAGAAGTTTTGAATTTAGCTCCTCACTTATATATAGGTACAGATATAGATGTAGATGTAGTTATAGATATTAAGATTTATAGGTACAATAATGAACATAGACTTTTGGGTTCTGTTATTTCTTAGTTTCATTGTCATTTTGAACAAATAGCAGGTGTAGAATTAGAATCTGGAGTAATCCAAGATGACCTAGGACTCCTAATATTTCTGCCCCTACGTTCTAAGTTCTGAGATTTCAACATACCACTATACCCCACTTACATAATAGAGAGGGCTCAAATAGAGGGCTTCCTGCATGATAGACAAGTAGTATACTAAGTAAGTTTTGGCTCCAGTCTCAGAATTGCTTTGAGTTTTCCTATAATTCATTGTCTTTCACCTGAATGTACGCTCATTTGCTTACACAACTCTTTTAATATATAAGTAGCAAGAAATTAATACCCCAAACCATAATTTTGCTGAGCATCCCAGAGAAGAAGAGTTAGAATGTTTTTGCCATGTATGTGGGACAGAGGGAGGCAAGCATGTACTATATGTTTAATACCAGATTCAGTCTTTGTTAGAAGACTCATGGAAAAATAATTTTGCTCAGATTCTGAAAAAAATTGAAATCTTGCAAGCTTGGGCATGAATTTCTTTTCTGTAGATTGTGCCCATCATCTGAGCATGTGCAAACTTTCATGGATCCACATTATTTCCAGAGTCATATATAATTTAAGTAAATCAAGACAAATGTAAACACAAATGTCACTATTTATTGGGTATATTTTAAATGAATGTATTAATTTTTAAAGTTGAAATCTGTGGGACCATGAAAGGCAGCCTGGTTACTAGTTGAGCAAAGGTTTAAAACCCCAAAGCCCCAGGAGGAAGTCCCCAGCAGGGACCAAATGTACAAGGGACGGTAGGGGTTTTGCCATGCTCATAGGCCTCAGGCTCCTGTCATGAGGCTGCATCTGTCCATAAGTTTGTGACCATCAGTCATGTAGCCCAAGCCCCTCCACAGGTAGATGTGAGGTCATGTAGCCTCAAGACATTCCCATTTTAATGAGGCACCTAGAGGCTTAGCCAATAAATTCCCCTTCCCAGCCACTCCTCCCTTCAAAACGTATTTTAACCTTCTGCCTGCCCTGAGATTGGGGGGTACAGTTTCACTCATCAGCACTCTCCACCATGACAATAATTACCCTAGAAGCATGGACTGTCTCTCTTCATTGGGATCTACTGTGGGGAACAATGGAACAGGCCTTCATCTAAAGAGCCACATGTCCTCTCCCACAGAAGGCCTCTCAGCGCTCCCAGCCATGGTCACTACCAAAACAACCCAGCTAGCAAGCAACAAGCCAAAGAATCAGTCCCTGGTGGGACAAAGCTGTGCTCCTCTCTGCCTTCCCCCTAGGCCCCGGGCTAAATCCAGCCTGCAGGCTCCCACTCCATTCTCAGCTCTGACATCCAGCAGAGCCTGGGATGCCCAAGAGCCTGAGAACCCGATGTAGCCAGCTCTGTGCAGTCCCCAAGACCCCCCGGGCTGCACTCCCCCACCCCCTGGGCAGTGTCCTTCTGCTTCTCACAGCCCAACACCCACCTGGTGGTGCTGTGGGGGGAGAATGATCAAACTTCCTGTTTCTTGCCTCTCCTAGAGGCACGAGCTCTAGGTCAGATGAGGGACACACAGCACCTTAACCCAACAGAAATCAGAAACAAAATGTTCCCTGTCTTTTGTTCTTAAATCACTTTATATAAAAGTCATATTGGAAATGCGGTATTGGTCTCTTCTCTTTGTTTCCTACGCTCCCTACAGTTTTTCACATCAAAGCTCTACTCTATTTCGTACTCATTACTTCTAAGTTCATGTAAAAATTTTTTGGTTAAGAAGTATTACAGGGGAGGTTGCAAAGGCAGATGGCAGATATAAGGGGGCATGGAAATTAGTGGGACTGAAGTGCATGATGTAAAACTCAGAAGAATCAATAACAGGGTTTTAAAGAAGTTATTACTACCTTTGGTTTTTGTGGATCTTACGATATTTCCCAGGAAAGGGGAGATGATACCTCATGCACCAGTTCTTGCTGAGCAAGCAGGAGGAACTAAATCCAAATTACCTATGCCCCTTTAAAAATATGGACATTGCCATATATACATCTGTAACCCTGTATTTTGTGGGGAGCAAGAGAGGAGAATCATTGAGGATTGTTGACTACCAGCTGAGCTAAAGATTCAGTAAAGAGATTTGGACTCAGGAAATAAAGAAGATAGTAATAGTATTCAACACCTAGAGCCTTTTTTCCTGCTTCTGCAGTTTTGTGTGGAGTGGATAAACATACACAAGTGTGCATGCATGCCCACTCACACGTACACACATGCACAGTCATCCATACAAAACAACAACAAAACAATATTCTTCCCAGGGGTATTTCATTGGAAAGTAAAATATACAGATATAGTAGGCTTAGTTTTGAGAACTTCTGTAGCACAGACAATTGAGAAAAGAACAACAGCAGCAACAAACCAACATTTCCTGCTTGCAGACAACACAGAGAGCACTGGCAGGAGAAACTGGCAATCATCATGAGTCATATGAGTAGCCCAGATGCATGGCGGGAGACCTTGTTAGCAGTCACTGGAGAAAGAGCTAATCACAGGTTTCACACAAGCTATGTCAACCTGGAGCTAAGTGAGAAATTTAAAATTTGGAGAAATACTAGAGGCCATGGGCAAGAACAGAACATCAACCTATGTACCAAGCTAGTTACTGTCTGATGCCATCATAGAAATTTATAGTCATGCCAAGCTTTTCTCAGAATACATGACAGGCTGTGGGTGGAGAAGTAAATCTGCCATGAAACCAGGTGTAATGGATTACACTCTGGAAGACATTTGAAGTAATGTCAGAAACTAAATTTGATAATGCTATGTGGCAATGGGGTACTGATAGCTAAGTGATGGTACAGTCAAGTAGATAATAAGGAAGATTCTACACCCATGCTGGAAATGCATGTATGTGTGTTAGGGACGTGTGTGTGTGTGTGTGTGTGTGTGTGTGTGTGTGTGTGTGATTTGTAAAGGAAGCAGAGATAAAATGATAGCATCCAGACCATTGAGTAAAATCCACTATTATCTGGATGTGAGGAAGGGAATGGGTGGTGAAAATATGTCACAGAAACCTGATTACCTATTCTCAGGTCCCTAGAACCTATATTTGGAAGCTTGACACAGTAGTGCACACACCTATAATCTTGTGTTCCTAGAAGTAGATTGGAGGCAGAAATAGGAGAATCCTAGAAGTTCCAAGAGTGAGCTAGCATGGCCTAAGTAGTAGAGAGCAACTTGAAACCCTATCTCAATCAAGATTCTCGGTAAAGGTTGACTCTCATGATTACCTAAGTTATGTATGCCTTCTTTGTGTGCACTATGACAAGCACATGCACCATATACTCATATAGAACACAACATCTCACATACAATTTAAAAATCCATTATGTATAACTTCTCTCACTGAGGACAGAGAAGATAGTCCAGCTAGGGGAAAGGAATCCAAATGCAGGCAATAGAGTCTGAGTCAGAGACAGCCCCTACTCCAATTGTTGAGAGACACACATGAAGATAAGCTGCACATTTGTTTTATATATGTAGGAGGCCTAAGTCCAATCCTCTTTTGTTGATGGTCAGTCTCTGGGAGTCCCCATTGGCCCAGGTTAGTTGACTCCTCGATTACCTTCAAGCCCTCCCACCCCACTCTTCCACAAGACTCTGGAGCTCCTCTAGTGTTTGGCTCTGGGTTTCTACATCTGTTTCCATTAGCTGCTGCTTAGTCTTGATGAGATCTGATTCATCCTTGAGACTTCATACCAAAAGGATGAAATTATTTAAGGATGTACTAATAGTATGCACAGTTTGGTAGTAAGTTTTGTAACCTGACCATGTAAGAAAATATGAGAAATAGATAATAAAGGAGGATTTTTTTCACTTCTTATTCATTTCAAGTTCCTGCTGTATCATTTACCTATCCTTTCATATAAATAACCTTGAATGTAGGAAAATCTAGTAACATTCTGATACTATTGATGAGACACAAAGGATAAAGAGCCAGTACTCACTGAGTACTTACTATGTGGCTTGTATTGCTCTGCCTATATTGAGCACTGGATCTTAATAATACAGATCTGATGTATATCTAATACTACAACATTTCTTTCTTTTTTCCCCTTTTGGCTAGAAAATTCAAATGACAATTTGAAGGTTACAGGGCTAACAAATACCATAGCAGAAAGAATTACCAGTTTGTGTTAATACTGCCCTTTAAAGAACAAAGGCAAGAGCCATTATTCTAGGTTAAATTATAGAAGAACTCAATAGTCTTTGCTGTCATGTTCCAAATCCATGTTTATAATAATATTAATCATTACAATTAAATAGTGCATGGTGTTGATTGAACAAATCTCACCAGGTTTTTAATTACAATATGTATGAAGTACTTAATGTTGTAACAAAATACCTGACAAAAGCAATTTAAAGAAAGGGTTCATTTTGGCTCACAGTTTGAGGGGACAGTCCATCATGATGTGGAAGGCATGGCAGGAGGAGCATGAAGCAGCTGACTACAATGTGTTCACACTCTGAAAGAAATGAGTGGTGAGATTTATGGGCATCTTACTATTTCACATTTGTTAGGTCAAGACCCAGGCCACGGAAAGGTGTCAATCACATTGAGAGTAGGTCTTTTAACCTAATTTACCCAGGTCTTCAAGTTTCCTTGTAGACATATTCCAATGTTTGTCTCTTAGGTACTTGTAGGTCCTATTGAATTGACTACCAATGCTGCACACTACACAGTGCATTATTTAATCATTCCAAAATTTCATTAAGATATATAGATATATGTAATTTTACAGAAAAGGGAACAGACTCAGACAGTTGAAGGAATTAACTACCACATGACCAAAAATTTTCTAAGAAACTCTAATAAAATTTAACTGAACTTACTGACCCCCTTTGCTATGTATGCATTGGTAAAGCTAGGCTTATATTATTTTGACTCTAAAATTCTAGAGTGACGCATCCTCTCTCTGCTTCTACTCTGCTTCCCCCAAGGAGATGGGGGAGAGACCAGATGGCTTCTGTATTTCCTTTTCTCTACACACACCCCGTGTGTGTTGTGTGTGTGTGTGTGTGTGTGTGTGTGTACTAGCTAATTCCTATAAAAGACCTTTCCAATCCACTTTCACAAAGTAGATAAAAGTACAGTTGAGTGTAAAGAAAGTAGCTCTTTGATAAGCTAAAGCAATCCATCTTATCTGAACTAAAAATAATGATTGAAAACTGGAAGTGCAAATCAGAGATTGGGAAAACTAAACATATCTCAGAAATAAGCTCTGTGGCTACTTAATTTTTGATGATAGCTATCAATAGTAATGTCTCAAATATAGAGGACAAGAAAAGTGTCTATGTGGCAGGTATACACAATTAAAAGCTACAAATAGAAGTTTCGCAAGTTCAAAACTATTTCACAAAAACATGTATAAAATCAATTGTTAAAAAATTGAAAAATAAAGAATTCTACTTTTTGTGTATGAGATGTGTGGGGGGGGGTGTATGTGTGTGAATGCACATGTCTGTACAGATTACATGTGGATGCACATATGTGTGCATGTGACTATGTACATCTGTGTGTGCAAATAACTATGTATGTATGTGTGTGTGCAAGTGTGCATGTGACTATTTATGGAATTTGTGCGTGAAGGTGACTGTGTGCATGTGTGTGCAGGCGACTGTGTTTATAGGTGACAATGCATGGAGGAAACTATATGTGCATGTGTGGTGGCCAAATATTGTTCTCTATCTTATTTTGTGAGATGACATTTCTCAAAAACCTGAAGCTCACCCCTTTACCTAGGTAAGCTTCAGGGATCCTGCTCTCTCCACTTTCCCAGAACTGGGATTACATAAAACTGCTGTACCTGGAACTTCATTTATTCATTCATTCATTTTAATATGGATATTTAAGAACTAACATTAGGTTCTCAGACTTAAAAGAGAAGGACTTTTCCAACTGAAACATCTCTGTAGCACCTAAATCTGTGTATCTTTTAACTCCCAATGCTATTTTAACGTTCAAAACATTTTCACATGGGTTATTGTTAGAATTTCCTGACTACACCTCCTTTGAATTCTATAAAGTGTACATGTAAGTAAGTGATGTGTTTTTTAAGCCCTGCCTTCATCATGTACTGTAGCAAATCTTGATTGTCAAACTCATAATCGGGAAGAGACAATCTCTATTGAGCAATTGCTTCCATCAAATTGGCATGTGGCATGTCTGTGGGGCATTTTCTTAATTGATAACTTATATAAGAGCAAATAACCTACCATGGGTATTGACATGCTCTGAACAGATGGACCTGGGATGTATAAGAAAAATAGCTGAGTAGAACCTAGAGCAAGCAAGCCAGGACCCAACTTTCCTCCATAATCTCCGCTTCAGTTCTTGCTTCCAGGTTCCTGCCATAAGTTCCTCAACTTCACTCAAAGATGGACAGATTCCTGGATACCAAATAAACACTTTCTCTCCTCTCATTGATTTTAGTCAGTGCTTTATCATAGCAACACAAAGTAAACTGGAACACCATGTCACATCTCTGTCTCTGTCACATCTACATCATCTTCCTGGTCTCTCACATCACATCCACAGGTGCCTCAATCTGACATCCTTAATTTGCTTTCCAGAGGCCAGATATGTCCTTTCTCATAGTCTAAGTCTTTCTTCTCTTGTGAAATCTATCATCTTTCTACTCTACTTTTAAGTTGTGTTCTTCTGTTAGACACACATGTAAATACTACTTGCTCATAATATTGTCCTATTTCACTGAATCTATCCCCATTTCCATGTTCTCTAGATTTTCCATGGGATTGGTTTTCAACTGTTCTGAGATCACAATACTCAATAATTACATGTGGGCAGTAGCACAGGTGCAAGGTCATTTTTCATAGGAACAATGCCTTTGTTTACCATGCAAATACCACCTTTACTGTCCAGAGCTGAGAGATTTGATAACTCTAAAATTAATCCCTCTGTGCCTCAATCCAGAAGTAAAAGGGTGCAGTTTCAGGGACAAAGGCTCTAAGTAGGGAACCAAATCTAGAGGTAGATAAAGTGTTACTTATAATCATATTATAATAGAGAGAGAATTGAGGAGGAAAAGCAACTGGCCCTTCTCATAGAACTCTTAGATGTGGTCATCACTAAAATAACAATTGGAATAGGAATGTGACATTTCATGAGGACACTTAGTTTCAATCATAATGCTATGGTTATAACACACTTTACACAACTAACTTCATCAAATTTATAAACACAATGGTTTCCAAACCATACACACAACATGCATTTTTATCCCTTCCTACAATGCTTGGACAAACAAGAAGTGCTTATTAGAGCATGATGTTTCCGGTTGTACGTGAAGTTAGATATGAGATATTCTCATCAATTTTTCTGGCTCTAGGCAAACCTTCTGACCTGCGTCTCAGTTTCTAGATTGTGTTAATGGAAATGGAAAGGCTCACCGTAAGTGTGGGTGGCACCATACAAAAGAGTTCACCTCTTTCTGCTAACTGACTACAATACAATGAGACCAGACTATTCATGATCCTGCTTCCATGTCTTTTCCACCAACAAGGACTATATTCACAAACTTTAAGTCAAAGAAACCTTTTTTACTTAATTTGTCTCTGATATTTCTTCCAGTACCAAAAAAAAAAAAAAAACTAAACAAAATAATACAGAACAGGTGTGGTCACCTGCTCTGTCTCTCACATGATACATGAGCCTGTAATCTGAGACTTGTCATCTCTATGTGGTGTCACTATAGAGTCACTATAGGATGATCTAATATTGGATTTTGAACATTATTTATAGGTAGATTATTTATACTTTCAAGTCATTTGCAAGCATGGGAACTCTTCTGATTCTTGTCCTAGTCTGTCTTTGGTAGCACCTGTAGGCTACCTGAGTGTTTGAACAAATCTGGTGCAGTGGAAAGAAGCCCCATGTGTCTGTCCCTGGTGATGTGGCCCTGGGTGGGACAGGAGACATGCAGGAAGTGGCCGCATGTCTTCCCACACAGTCCAACGGGCAGGTTGGTGCTGTGGGAAGGCTTTGCGGGCCCTGCCAATGGGTGGGGGAGGGGGCCATTCCTGAGGAACGTGAGGCAGCTGTCTCTGTGGGTTCTCTAGCCCTGGGCACCACAGTTGCCATAAGGTGACACAGACAGGCTAGCTGGAGTGCAGCTGGTGTTCCAGCTGGGACCGGGTCTCATAGGCGTGGGGCGCCAGGCTAGATGCTTAGGCTTGGGTGAATGGGTGTGCTTGGAAGCCCTCCACAAGAGATTAGACTCGGCTCCTTAATCGAGGGCAGGATCCCTCTCTTCCCACAGCAGGTCCAGATGAAGAGACAGTCCATAATTCTAAGATGTTTATTTTCATCCTATGGAGAGTGGCATGGATGAAATTGTACCCCCGCCCCTCTGAGAGAGGTGACGCAAATATAGTAACTGGGAAGGGGCCTGGCTAAGCTGGTAGGTGCCTCTTTAACATGGGGATGGCTTGGGGCTGTGTGGCCATGCCTCTGCCTGAGGAGAGATGGTACGTGACCTTGACTGTAGCCAAAAGCCTCCCCGGGGGCCTTGGCATAACGCTTCTGGTCCCTTGTGGATTCTACTGGGTCTCCCAGTGTTTAAGCCTGTGCTCAACCAGGTGCCAGACTGCCTATCACAGATCACTACCCCACACCTGAATAGGCAGAAAATGTCTCCTCAATGATGTACAGGTTTCAAGCCTTAGGTGATGGTTCATCAGGTAAAGTGCTTGCCATAGAGGTATAAAAATCATAGTTTGGATCCAAAGAGCCCACATAAAAACAGGATAGATGAGGCAGGCTGTCTGTAATACCTGTATACAGGAAACAAAAGCAATAAATCACCACTCTAAATCAGCTATTCAAATTAGCTAAAGAAGTTAACTCTGGATACAAAGAGAAACCCTGCATCATTGTATAAGGTAGAATGATAAAAGAAGTCATCTGATATCAGCCTTGGACTCCACACATAGCCCTACATGTATTCATTCAATATCAACCACACACAAGTGAATGTTCATATGCATATTTTCACACACACACACACACACACACACACACCTGGATTTCCAATGGGATCTAACCTCTCTCTGGCTTGTATTTTTGAGCTGCTAAATATAGGAACATATGCTATGAGACCTTTTCTTGTCATTTGTATTTTAAACAATATTTTTTTTTCTGCTCCTGTGCATGTTGTCAGTTTGAGTTGTGCCTGGAATAAACAGGTAACCTCCAGCCAGGTTCAATTTTGCAAACATCTCATCTTCTGGCAGCCACAGCTCTGTTTTATTCAACTTATATTTGTTTTTTGGGTCAGTGTACAGAGACTTCCATCTCTTATAACATTCTGCATTCAGAAGACAAGCAAAAAAAAAAAAAATCCTTCTCACAGGTGCTTATCTAATCCTCTATTTCCTGTTATCTGAGCAGAGGAAGAAGCCCAGAGCTCTTATCACTCAATGTGAACCCTATGTGTCTTATCTTAAACTCAACTAGCAAATAAATGGACCAAGAAACTCCCAAGTCCCAATTCAGGGAGATCCCAAAGAATGAAGCCAGGCTCAATTCACAGGGGTCTTATTGATGGCAATCGGGGATGCAATTGACTCTGCAGGACTTCTCTAGAAACCTTTTACTTTTACTTTGTGCCTTTGGAAGGATTCCTCACCAGACCAGGTATTCACTATAGTGATTTAATTTTTCTTATGTTTTCCCTTAAAATACTAGGAATTCAGCAAGAAACAGTGAATGGGGCAGCAGGTTTCAAATTCAAGGTCTTGGTTAGTATTTCATTTCCTTTAGCCATCTCCTCTCTTCGAGCTCTTCAGATTCCAAGCATATTTGCTATGTACTCTTTTTCTTGATCATCTCCCTCACATCCTACTATGTTGGGCTTGACAGGTGATGAGACCATTTGTGACCTCTCCTCTTTGATGAAACCCTCTCCACTTCTCCATTCCAGCTCTTACATGAGATTTTTATCCTTCTGTGTACAACATGGTCACCACATTGGAGTAGGCAATTCCTTGGCCAAGTAATCATGACAACTAATGTAATTGCCAGGTTTATAGTAATGGATCTCCTTGTGCTCCCTCATTAAAAGAGAACATGAAAACTACAGGACACATTCTGTGTCTCCAACAATTACTTCTTCTGCCTTCCCTCAACTGCAAATGATTTGGAGAGATGCTAGAGAATATAAGAATTTTAAGTTTAAATAAAGATGAAACTTCATGATGCTACTTCTTGGAGGTCATCATTTGTGATTAGGTTGTCTCTACAGTGATGACACTAGTTACAATCCACCTATGAACCTGTAAGTAACTTCTTTTCTATGTTCAATTAGTAAGCCCAAAGCCAAGTTGATGGCTTTGATGGAATACTACTATGTCTGTCATTGGCTCTTCATCTGCTTTCAATAGACGTTTGTGTTTCCCTATGGAAAAAAAATAAGACAGCATGAGTCTCCAGGATGTTTATGTGTTCAGACTACATTGGTGCATGATGAATATCCCTGACCATCTCCTAAGGACTATGCCTGAGGAACATAAGCATCATGGGCACCTATGGAATAAATTCAGGAGCAACAGTTGGGGTTGTTGAAAATGTGAATCAGGTACTAGAAGTACAGTATTAATATACAAATAGAAAGTCCTCTGATTGGGCACTGAACATCTGTAGTATGAAAGCATACTTGTGAGCAAGGAAAAAAGGGTCAAAAATTATTATTTCAATTTTTAAATTATAATTTTCAACTTCTACATACATAGGCATATGGTGTATAGACCTTTGTTAATAATTTCATCTTTCATGTGTATGTGCCGTGTGTTTTGTACATGTATGTGAATGTGTTTGTGTGTGAGTAATGTATAAATTTATGTGTAGAAACTGAAGGTTAGCATCAGATGTTTCCTTGATCACTGATTGTTCTCCACTTTATTTTCGGGACATAATCTCTATGATGGTTTAAATATGTTTGGCCAAAGGAGTGGCACTATTAGGAGATGTGACTTTGTTGGAGAAGGTGTGTCATTGAGAGGGTGAGATTTGAGGCTCTCCTCCTTAGCTTCCTGGAATCCAGTATTCTTTTGTTTGTCTTCAGAACAAGATGTTGAACTCTTGGATCTTTCTCGAGCACCATGTCTTCCTGTACACTGCCATGCTTTCTGCGCTGATGATAATGGACTGAACTCTGAACTTTTAAGCTAGCCTTCATTAAATATTGTCCTTTATATAAGTTGCCTTGGTCAGGATCTCTTCACAACAGTGGAAACCCTAACTAAGACAGTATTTTATTGAATATAGAGCTCATTGCCTCTACTAGACTGGATGCCACTGAACTCCAGGCATCTGCTTGTCATTACCTTCCAACCCTGGGGTTAGAGATGCATGCTATCATGCCCAGTTTCATGGCCTATGTGAGAGCCATCTCCATTACCCTCGTAATTTCACCCCTTTATGTGACATGTAATATACACCTACTTACAACACTGTTGTAACTGGACACATGTATGCACTATGTAAACATCAAGTGGTTCTATTTGACATGCCTATCACCTCAAATGTTCATGTTAAAATCATTTACATGCTTTATGTTTTGGCCACGTTTGAGTATCCTACATTATTACTAACTTCAATGCCTTGTAATGCACTAGATCACCAAAACTTCCTCCTCTCTGGTGCAGTTTCATACCTGTTGATCCATATTATGTCTTCCCATCCTGATTCCCCCCCAGCTTCTCCTAACCACTATTCTAGTCTATATGAATAGAAAGCTTTCACTGCCTTCCATAGGCAGAAATGATACACAATTTGTCTTTCTATGTCTAGCTTATTTCTCACAAAACAGAGTTTTCCAAGTCCATTCAAGCACACACCTCTCAAGAGAGAGTTTTCAGAGTATGAGTCAGCTCTTCAAGCGGCATATTTTAAATTATAAGAAACAAGGTTCTGTTGTTTTCTCTCTGCTCATAGGCTTCCTGGTATTTTCTTTTTCCTTCTTGAAAACAGTTTGCTTGATAGGAACATTCTCCCTCAAATTCTCCCAAGCTGATTTCGTATATATAGAACATTTTATATTTATCCAAAGATCCATATTAGAAAAATATAAATTCCTCCCTGGATACTCATGCTATATAAATAATGCAAGCATTATTCCTAGAAAAACAATGCCATAAATTTTATTTATTAGTACATCAGAATTCTTTCCTCTAATTTAATTCATATTGATAATAGAAATAGAAATTTAACCCCTAAAGTCTGACATATATGGCCATCTTGTGCAATATGTATATTTATACCTTAGAATTTAATGGATACAAACAGAAGAGATATGTTCCCCAGAACCCTAGCAGCATTAATAATTCTGCCACCTTTTATGGGGTTTTTGGTCACAAGAGACTATCTACTTGACATGGTCCCAAACATGAGTATTTGACTATATTAGTTTTACTTAATATAAATTGCATTCAGTCTTTCCCCAAAGTTCTGTGAAGTTCCCACTTTGTTCAGCTCTCAGTTTTGCCCCTTTCCAAATGTGTTTCTGGGATAATGTTTTGGTTCATCTTGACTAGCAACTAAGAGATATGTCCGGAAAGACCAACTGAGGAGGCAAGTCCTTTCTCCAGAGTATGCAGCAACTTTGTGAAAACAAAAATATGGAGTAGGGAAAAGCTGCAGCTTCCGCCTCTGTAGCTTCATGGTCTGCAGGCAAGTACAGCCACCTCATGCTATGGAGTCTGTTGCTCTGCTCCACTAACATAACTTGCTCTAACTTCTGTAGCTTTGTCCTGTGGACCAGTGACTCTCCAAGAGTCCTCCAGGTCCCAGCACAGACAAAGAATGCTGCAAAATCCAGCTTTGCAGGCTGAGCAGTTATTTGGTTCTCAACCTCTCCAACCTGCCTACAGCCATTGTTAAATTACACAACTGTTATCATGTAGGGCAATCCAATGTGTCCTAGGTATTCAATCATTAGGTATTGCTCATCTGAAGAACCTTATCTAAAACAGATGGCTAGTGAGCATCAGTCAGTCCTCATTCTTCCCCATGCTGCATGCATCTTCCACGCAGGAGCAGGAGATGCTTTAAAATTATGAATCTTAACATTGAGCCTCATCATAAAACAATGGAGGGAGAGAGAGAGAGAGAGAGAGAGAGAGAGAGAGAGAGAGAGAGAGAGGTCAGATTATGCCTGCTTCCTAATGATGAGGACAGTAAATAATGTTAAAGCATTCACAGTATGTTTTAAAAAAAAAAAGCAAACCCGAATCTATCTTCAGTGTACTAAATCAAAATTATGCTTAAAACAGCAAATATATATGCAGTTTCTATTCTATGAGAGCATGCTGTTTTGTAAAAGGAACAAGATGCAATCTCTTCACTGTCCAGGGGATCGCTCACAAAACACAAAGCTAAGATTGTCAGATGCATCCTAATTGGCTAGAGAGTATGAGATTTATGACTTCACTTCATCTTGCCATGAAAATTCAGGTATTAACATACAGGAGGCTAATACAGGATATAAACTTCACAGTGTAGGAACTGAAGATGGGCAGAACATCAGTCAAAGGCAATAGGACCAACACATGTCAAGAGAAACTTTCAGTAAGAATTCTCCTCTCTGCTAAGGTCTCAAAAGAACAGCCATGTGTCCTACAGGAGGCACATGGCTGGAAAGCTCTTATCAAATGCACTAAAGAAAATGAGATTTTATGCATTAGAGTGCCATGTATAAACCATTCTAAGGGGCTGCCAAACCTTTGATTTTAACTTCTTCCAGAGACCTAGGCTTTCAATGCCAGATGAGATTTCTGAGATATTCAGCCTTAAAGACTAAGCATTTAGCCAGTTCTCTGTCTTTCTGGTGTATCCAGCTGGTGTTGGACTAGCCAACTGCCAACATTAAAACCAATCTAATACACTTTCTTGCAATACACATTCCCTTGGAGGCTGTAGACTCCTAGGATGGAAGAAGGGGAATATAATAATCCCAGTTTAAGGTTTTCGCGGTTCTCTGCCCCAGCAATAGTCCGGGAATCATCATTTCTTCATGACTTTTTGCCCCCTAGACTTAGGCTTCCATCTTTCTAAAACATGCACTATTTCCCTGCACATCCTCTGCATCTCTGTGCCTGATATACCACAGAGAGGAGAGGAAGTTGGGGACCTCATTCATACTCCAGCCAACCAACAAGTCAGTTATTCCATTCTTATCAATGGGGACAGAGACATAATCCCTGATATAGAAGGGGTACAGAGACACTTTCAGACCAATGAAAATAGGAAGGGGGAAGTCACAAAAT
The DNA here is from genome assembly GCA_019843965.1 of Rhynchomys soricoides. Classification (NCBI taxonomy): domain Eukaryota; kingdom Metazoa; phylum Chordata; class Mammalia; order Rodentia; family Muridae; genus Rhynchomys; species Rhynchomys soricoides. The sequence goes on from JADRCH010000032.1 coordinate 18,554,749, forward strand.
AGGGCACCATAAACCCACCAAAGAATATAATCCCTGTTAAAGTTGGTGGTCTTCCAAGGACAACCAATGCTCTATTGGATTGCCAATAACTTTTGTTTTGACTATATTCTGTTATTCCATCTTTTATTCTTTTAGTCTTTAGAAACAAAAAATCTATCTGTAAGCTGTTATCAATTCTATCAGTTCTGTTCCTTTAGGAAACCATGACCCTTTTAGGAGAAATTAAGCAGGTTGCTCAAAATTATACATCTATGAATGCTGGGAGGTTGATTGAGACCCAGAATATATGCATATATATGTGCTATGTGGTGTGAGTGGCAAGATATCCGGCTACATAGCACATAGTTTGGCTTTTTGTCTCATTGTGGCATTGACCCAAAACATCACAAAAAGAAACAATTCTTTCTATAATTCTCATGCTACAAATGTAAAAGTGAATGCTCATTAATTGTGTGTAGTCCAGCCGAGGCTATAGAAGCAGATCCCAGGCTCCCAGACCAGCCAGCTACCACTTGATAAGCCAGGATGGCCACACCCCCTATACAGATACCAATGTCCGTAATTTTTCTTTTACCATGAGCATAGGCTGCATCACAAACCCTTGCTGGAAGGTGTGTCTTCCTCTCTTCCTAATTTACAATCATCTTAATCAGGTTTGTTGTCCCTTGTACATTCATTCTTGCCTCCCACAATGCTTTCACAAGACAGTGTGCAAAGAGTCTAGTTCATTGAAAATTTCTTGTTTTCAAGAAATGATGCCAGTTGATTAGGGGTGGAAGGATGATGTTCAAGTGACAGTTTAACAAAGTAAGCTCAATGGATGGTGAGCCCATTAATGAAGCCAGTGAGAGAGCCAGGACCACCATCATCACAATGTACAGAAAAGCTATGACATTCACTCAGACTTAGATGCAGAAGATGAAAAGCATTGATGAGTTAAACTGAAAAGACACTATTCTTACTTTGTATGCCAATGACATACCCAGTGAGGGCTTTAATAAAGGACACTTTTAGTGTCCTTTTATCCCTAAGAGACAGGGAAATGGCTGTATTTTTCTGGAACTGTATGGGATGCAATAAGGTGTTTATTATAGTCTTTAAGTAAAATTTATCTTTCCCAAAAAGTAATGTTTCATGCTTCTGACTAAAAATTCTTAAGTAAAAATTTACACTTTATGGATATTACTGGTGGGTTAAAAGAATGATCTTATACTGTGGTCCTGGCAGGAATGAGGGTATTCTAAAGTCACTGTGCCTTTTCTTAGTCTATCAGACTATTGAAATGATGGAACCCATATAATTGGCCCTGAAACTTCTTGTTGGTACAGGAAAAGGCTGGAACTCTAGTGCTAGCTTTGTTCCTAGGAAGGGACTCCACAGAGTCCCACAATTTCTCAGACTCCAGGGCAAGAAAGACTGAATCTCAGAGAAAAAAATGGATCAGTGATAAGTGTGACAACATTTTGACCAGGAGTAGCTATGCATACATGTGACCTTTTTAAAAACCCAAACACCATCTCAAAACCTGCAGATAGATTTTTGAGTAGAACAGTAAGAAGATCTTTGTCTCAGTGTGGACATATTAAATAAATCTTGTCATCTTTCATCAAACAGTAGAGGAATACTGAAACTCTTGGCTGAATAAGGTGCTAAAAATAAGGGGTGGATTAGTGTTTCATCCTATTCTGATCTAAGGAGGGCACTTATAACATCACCTCCAAGTCTCAGGGAACATTTCTTAGGATACTTTAGAAAGAATGTAAGAGCCAAAAGATAGGGAGAGGGTTGCCACATGTCATCTTTTGGACATGGCACAGCAATTGCAATCATGAACTCAGCAGCTGTGGATGTCTGCACTTTTTTTCTAAAGTATGGGTGCATCCAAACTCAGGCATGGACGAAGTAAGGACCCATGGGACTCTCCTATTCATAGATGAACTATGTGCGATGTATAGATTAAGGAATCTGGTAAATTTTTGCCTTTAGTTATGTATACATCAGTGAGCACACCAGGCTCCAATGGGTATATCCAGTCCAGTGGTCACACAGAGAATCCTGATTAAATTACATGAGTCACAAAACACTACCAAAAGTTATGACTGGGGAGAGGAAGTTCATCTAGTGGATTACTTTGAAGTTTGCATTGTGATAGTGGATTTAGAAACCCATACCATCCAGGAATTTTGCCTAATAACCAGAGAGAAAAGTTTGCAGATACGAAGTATGTAGATGCTCCAGTATGGTTGTTTACTTTGGAAAAACTTCATATTCCTTTAGTGTTGAAAGGAGAAGGTGTCCTATGGATAAGAGTGCCAATGGCTGATGATAGTGTCCTCTGGCATGCACCCAGAGCCTTTGTCCAAGTATAGCTTTGTAATGTACAGATACCAACACTCTTAATCATGATTTCCCAAATAATGGTTCCAACCTAAAAATTACTGCTTCTACATGCTTGTCTCTTATTCATTACGGAGTATATTCCATAAGGAAAATAAGATTTTTCTAATCCTTGCAAATTGTTTTCTGGGTACAAATTAATGAGGGCTTGTTTCTTTTTCTTTCCCTCAGCATCTAGAGGCTGCTTTTTCTGCTCTAGCTCATTACTCTCCCATACTCCATATCTCTATCCACCCAGCAGTGCTGTCATATGATTCTTATTGTTGCAGTTATTCCTTCATGCCAGGCTATTTAATTAGGGCAATTCCCCCATTTTGCTGTTCCTATGAATATTGTGGTATGTGAAGACAAGCTTAATGAGCTATGCAACAATGATAATCCCCAGCAAGTGAATCAATTGAATAGCTCTCAAGTCAAATTTATAATGATATCAATGTCATTTTAGAAAACATATCAGCTATTTCATTTAGGAATGAGGAAGCCAGGAAAAATCAGCAAATCTTTATCAGGCACTTGCTTTGTGGGACACAAAGTAGAGAGATGGAGGAAGGCTCAGGCTGGTGTCTCTTTACTAAAATCACCCTGTTCAATTTCATGGATAAGACCTACTCACCCAGGAACATAAGAAGAGACTGTAGAAAAATATCAGAAGTAATGTTTCAACCCTAAGAGGTAAACCAAAGGAAAAAAGCACACATGGGTAAGAACAACTCTACTTTAAGTAATTGAATCAGGACAAGTATAGCTGACTGCATTTGAATCAGGTCTATAAAACAAACAGTTTCCAGTGATGAATATGAGTGTTCAAGAGCACATAGGAGCTAATGGTGAGTTCTAGGGATGGTGTTATTGTGCGCTGGAGTTCTTCAGAGGGAGGAGAAGTATGATTCACAGTAATTTTGCAGTAGCAGTAGCATCACACCTCATGACAAGAAGGACATGTGATGTCCTTGAGTTGGACAAATTAGTATTTAAGCAAATGCAAGTATATGTGAAGTTGTGTGTGCAGAGGCCAGAGATCAGCTGCTGTACATGAGCATGGTTTTAATTGTCATTCCTTTGTCATGTAGACCAGACTTGCTGGACAGTGGTTAGTGGCCTGTCTTCTATAGAAGAACTCCAAGTTATATGAAGTATATAGCAAAATACAATAGGTAAAAAGGTATATTAGATTTTTGAGGTTGTCAAAGCAAACCCTCCCTAATTAGGTTATTTCTAAAACCAAGAATATGTCACAATTAAGGAGGTTAGAACTTCACAAATTAAATTGATATAGGACTGTACTTTCTCTGAAAGACCCAAGGGAGTATTTTTCCTTTCATCCTTCCAGATTTGGTTGCCTCCAAATGTATCAGACCAGGCCTAGCCTCTTTTTGTTTATGACTCACTTTATATACATTTTTCCTATCATCTTGTAGGTAAGAATCAATACAGCAGAATGCCTGGAGGCCAGAGATCAACCTTATCTGTGACTCTTTAAGTACTGTATACCTAGACATTGTTAAGACAACATCTCTCCTTTTGTCAGGAATTCACTGTATGGGCTGACTGGGTGGCCAGTGAATTGTAGAGATCCACTTGTTTTTACATCCCCATCACTGGGATTACAAGTGCACAGCCCCAAAGAAAACATCATTTGCTTGTGTTCTGAGGATGAAACTCAGGTCTTCAAGGACTTATCTACATGGCATTTCCCAGCACAACCTCTACTCTTCATTAAAGACACCAGTCCCCTGATTTAGAGGCTCTTCTAATTCTAGAAAAAGTTTACATGAAGATTAGATGCATCAGCTAACAAGCTGTTTCCAAAAAGGTCATATTTTGACAGTCTGGATGCCCATGAGTTTATGTGGAAAAATTTAGGCTCATCACAATAAGCTTATTTATATACATGGTAATTAATGAGCAAAAACCATGATTTAACCTTATAGTATTCAATACTAATTTCACTGAGGGGAAGAATGTAGTTATTTCTGTTTTTTACATTTTTACGTGTGTGTGTGTGTGTGTGTGTACACATGTGTGCATATGTGTTCATGTGTACACTTGTATGTGTGGGTATATTTATGTGGATGGCTTGTATATGTTGGTCTGTATATGTATATGCATGTACTTGTATTTATATGCATTCAATTGTATGAGTGTGAAATTCAGAGCACATCCTTCCATGCTGACCTTCACTTTTTATGTTGTTTATCAAAGGGTCTTCCTGTTATTAGCTCCTATGTGTGCCAGAATAACTGGCCGACTAACTTCTGAGAATCTCTGTTTCTCTAACCACCCCTGTAGAGCTAAGTAAATTCTTACTTCCTTGATAGTTTTGTCCTTAAATATATGCATACTGAGATCTGTACTCGGTTTCCTTTATTTATAAAACACCTGTAAAATGCCTTAGAAAATAGGCTTTACATAGTTATAGCACTATATCTAACTCTGATATCACATAAATACCCAAAGACCAGAAACTTATACCACCATGGGTAGCACATAAGCAAAGTTTTAACCATGAGTAGCACCTTCATTTAGCTGAAAGTTTAAATTTTGAAAACTGAGCAATACTATAGAATTACCATAATGATGAGTATCAACCAACTTCAACTAATATCATCAAATTTTCTCTAGTCATGTACATTCAAAGAAAATTGCTTTCCTTAATTTATTTTCTTTGTTCACTGTACTTTGATAACATCTACAAGGATATTGATCACATAACTTTGTATCAAGACTTTGTAAGTGTCTGTAGGTGTGCATGTGTGTCAATAGAGGGACCCTTTCTCAGAAGCTGTCTAGATTAGTTTTTGGGACAGTGTCACTCTGCACCTGGAGCTTACTGGTTTTTCCAGATTGGCTGGCTAGTAAGCAGCAGGGATTGTCCTGTCTAGGCTTCCTTATTGCTTGCATTACAGAGACAGACTTCAGGGCAGAGCTTTTTTATTTAGCTGTTGTGAATTCAAATTCAGATCCTCATTTGTGTGATAAATATTTTGCTGACTGAGCTGTCTGGCCATCCCCTTAAGCCTTTTTGTTTGGTTGTTTATTGCTTGGTTTGCTGGTGTTCTATGATGATGATGATGACACGTGGCTCTAATTCCAGCGTATGTCAGAAGAACTGGGAGCGGGATTTTATTTTATTTAGAAAAATACCAAACAGTAATCCTATTCAGACAAATCACTAAGGTCTTCAATGCAGTTCCTTGTTTTCACAGAATTGATGACATTTTTGTTAAAGAGAAGAAAATATATCTCCCACTAGTAAATATATTTCTCACTAGTCAATTCTGTGATTTATCATAATATTTAGCTGCTCATTATTAAAAGGATAGGTTTTCTCTTCTAATGAAATGAGCTAACACAGCTAAATTAAAAGAAAAGGGCAGGCTTGGGCCAACAGGGCTCCATTGCCAAATAGCGCCAGGAGAAAGTGAGCCACATGCTTGTGGAGAAAAGCCAGCAACAGGAGGGCTCCAGATGCAGGGACTAAGGAACAGCTGGGAGGTGAGAGCCTGCTGGTTTCCACCTGTGGTGGGAGACCTCTGCCTGGGCCACCAGGCCTCCATAACCAAACAGCACCAGGAAAAAGCAAGTCGCCCACTTGTGTGGAAAAGCCAGCAACAGGAGGGCTCCAGACTTAGGGACTGAGGAACCAACTGGTAGGAGACCTCTGCCTGGGCCAACAGGACTCCATAACCAAACAGTGCCAGGAAAAAGGAAGCCATCAACTTGTGTGGAAAAGCCGGCAGGAGGAAGGCTCCAGACACAGGGACTGAGGAACAGCCAGGAGAGAGAACTGGTCTCCAAGGAATATTGACACCTGGGCTTGAGGGAAAGACAAGCCACAGTCAGAGAAAGAAAGACCAACTAACACCAGAGATAACCAGATGGTGAAAGGCAAAGGCAAGAACATAAGGAACAGAAACCAAGACTACTTGGCTTCATCAAAACCCAGCGGTCCCAACACAGCCAGTCCTGGATACCCCAACACACTAGAAAAGGAAGACTCAGACTTAAAATCACATATCAAGAGGATGATAGGAGATTTTAAGAAGGAAACAAATAACTCCCTCAAAGAAATACAAGAGAACACAGGTAAACAACTGGAAAACCTTAAACAGGACACAAAAAAAAAATCCTGTAAAGAATTATAGAAAAACACAATCAAATGGGCAGAATTATAGGAAAACAAAATTTAACAAATGAACAAAACTATTTACGAATTAAAAACAGAAATAGAAACAATAAAGAAATCACAAAGGTAGACAACCCTGGAGTTAGAGAACATAGGAAAGAAATCATGAGTTATAGATGCAAGTATCACCAACAGAATACAAGAGATGAATGAGAGAATCTCAGGTGAGGAAGATACCATAGAAAACATGCACACAAGAGTCAAAGAAAACAAAAAAATCCAAACAGTTCCTAACCCAAAACATCCAAGTTATTCAGGATGCAATGAGAAGACAAAACCTGAGGATAATAGATATAGAAGAAAGTGAAGATTCCCAACTTGAAGAAACAGTAAATATATTCAACAAAATTATAGAAGAAAACTTCCCTAACCTAAAGAAAGAAATGAACATAAATATACAAGAAGCCTACAGAATGCCAAATAGACTGGACCAGAAAAGAAATTCCTCCCATCACTTTATAGTCAAAACACCAAATACACAAGATAAGGAAAGAATATTAAAAGCAGTAAAGAAAAATTGGCAAGTAACATGTAAAGGCAGACATATCAAGATTACACCAGACTTCTCACCAGAGACTATGAAAGCTAGAAGATCCTGGGCAGATCTCATACAGATTTTAAGAGAACACAAATGCCAGCCCAGGTTGCTATACCCAGCAAAGCTCTCAATGATCATAGATGGTGAAATCAAAATACTCTATGACAAATCCAAATTTGCACAGTATGTTTCCACAAACCCAGCCCTACAAAAAATAATACATGGAAAACGCCAACTCAAAGAGGGAAACTACACTCAAGAAAAAGCAAGAAAATAATCTTTCAACAAACTCAAAAGAAGATAGCCACACAAACATATAAACAACATCAAAAATAACAGAAAACAACAATCACTATTCTTTAATATCTATTAACATCCATGGTCTCAACTCACCAATAAAAATACATAGACTGACAAACTGGATCCATAAACAGGACCCAGCATTTTGCTGCCTCCAGGAAACGCACCTCCTTGTTAAAGATAAATACTACCTCAGAGTGAACTGCTGGAAAACAATTTTCCAGGCAAATGACCCAAAGAAACAGGCTGGAGTAGACATTCTAATATCGGATAAAATTGACTTTCAACCAAAAGTCATCAAAAAAGATAAGGAAAGACACTTCATACTCATCAAAGGAAAAATCTACCCAGAAGAACTCTCAATTCTGATCATCTATGCCCCGAGAGCAAGAGCTTCCACATTCATAAAAGAAACTTTACTAAAGCTCAAAGCACACATTGAACCTCACACAATAATAGTGGGAGATTTCAACACCACACTATCAACAATGGACAGATCTTGGAAACATAAACCAAACAGAGACACAGTGAAACTAACAGATGCTATGAACCAAATGGGTTTAACAGACATCTATTGAACATTTCATCCTACATCAAAAGAATATACCTTCTTCTCAGCACCTCATGGTACCTTCTGCAAAATTGATCATATAATCGTTCACAAAACAAACCTCAACATATATAAGAAGATTGAAATAATCTCATGCCTCCTATCAGATCACTACGGATTAAGGTTGATCTTCAATGGCAAGAACAATAACAGAAAGCCCACATACACATGGAAGCTGAACAATGCTCTACTCAATGATAACTTGGTCAAGGAAAAAATAAAGAAAGAAATTAAAGACTTCCTAGAATTTAATGAAAATTAAAGTAGAACATACCCAAAACTATGGGACACAATGAAAGCAGTGTGAAGATAAAAACTCATAGCTCTGAATGCCTCCAAAAAGAAACTGGAGAAAGCATATACTAACAGCTTAACAGCACACCTGAAAGTTCTAGAACAAAAAGAAGCTAATGCACCCAAGAGGAGTAGAAGACAGGAAATACTCAAATTAAGTTCTGAAATCAACCAATTGGAAACTAAAAGAACTACACAAAGAATAAACAAAACCAGGAGCTGGTTCTTTGAGAAAATCAACAAGATTGATAAACCCTTACCCAAACTAACCAGAGGGCAAAGAGACAGTATACAAATTAACAAAATTAGAAATGAAAAAGGGGATATAACCACAGATTCTGAGGAAATTCAAGAAATCATCAAATCCTACTACAAAAGCCTATATGGAACAAAATTGGAAAATCTGGAGGAAATGGACAAGTTTCTAGACAGATACCAATTACCAAAGTTAAATCAGGATCAGATAATCCATCTAATAGTCCCCTAACACCTAAAGAAATAGAAGCAGTCATTAAAATCTCCCAATCAAAAAAATCCCAGGACCAGATTAGTTCAGTGCAGAATTCTATCAGACCTTCAAAGAAGAGCTAATACCAATACTCTTCAATCTATTCCACAAAATCGAAATGGAAGAAACACTACCCAATTCATTCTATGAGGCCACAGTTACACTGATACCAAAACCCCACAAAGACCCAACAATAAAAGAAAACTTCAGACCAATTTCCCTTATGAATATTGATGCAAAAATACTCAATAAAATTTTTGCAAACCGAATCCAAGAACACATCACAAAGATCATTCAACATGATCTAGTAGGCTTCATCTCAGGGATGCAAGGATGGTTCAATACCTGGAAATCTACCAATGTAATCCACTACATAAACAAACTCAAAGAAAAAAACCACATAGTCATTTTGTTAGATGTCGAAAAAGCATTTGACAAAGTTCAACATCCCTTAGTGATAAAATTCTTAGAAAGATCAAGAATTCAAGGAACATACCTAAATGTAGTAAAAGCAATATATGGTAAACCAGTGACTAACATCAAACTAAGTGGAGAGAAACTTGAAGCAATCCCACTAAAATCAGGGACTAGGCAAGGCTGTACTCTCTCTCACTATCTATTGAAAATAGTACTTAAAGTTCTAGCTAAAGTAATCAGACAACAAAAGGAGGTCAAAGGGAAACAAATTGGAAAGGAAGAATTCAAAATATCACTATATGCAAATGATGGTATACTTAAGTGACCCGAAAAACTCTACCAGATTTCTGCTGCAGCTGATAAACAACTTCAGCAAAGTAGCCAGATCCAAAATTAACTAAAGCAAATCAGTAGCCTTCCTATACTCGAAGGATAAACACGCTGAGAAAGAAATTAGGGAAATGACACCCTTCACAATTGTCACATACAATATAAAATATCTTGGTGTGATTTTAATCAAACAAGTGAAAGATCTGTATGACAAGAACTTCAAGTCTCTGAAGAAAGACATCAAAGAAGACCTCAGAAGACGGAAAGATCTCCCATGCTCATAGATTGGCAGGATTAATATAGTGAAAATGGCCATCCTGCTGAAAGCAATCTACATATTCAATGCAATCCCCATCAAAATCCCAACTCAATTCTTTATAGACTTAGAAAGAACAATTCTCAAATTTATATGGAATAACAAAAGACCCAGGATAGCAAAAACTATTCTCAACAATAAAAGAACTTCTGGGGGAATCAGCCTCCCTGACTTCAAGCTATACTACAGAGCAGTAGTGATAAAAATGCATGCTATTGGTACAGTGACAGGCAGGTAGATCAATGGAATAGAATTGAAGACCCAGAAATGAATGCATACACTTATGGTCACTTGATCCTTGACAAAAGAGCTAAAACCATCCAGTGGAAAAAAGACAGCATCTTCAACAAATGGTGCTAGTTCAACTGGCTGTCTATATGTAGACGATTGCCAATTGATCCATTCTTTTCTCCTTGTACAAAGCTCAAGTCCAAGTGGATCAAGGACCTCCATAAAACCAGATAGACTGAATCTAATAGAAGAGAAAGTGGCAAAAAGTCTAGACCACATGTACACAGGGGAAAAGTTCCTGAAAAGAACACCAATAGCTTGTGTTCTAAGATCAAGAATTGACAAATGGAACCTCATAAAATTACATAGCTTCTGTAAGGCAAAGGACACTGTAAATAGGACAAAATGGCAACCTACAGATTGGCAAAAGGTCTTTACCAATCCTACATCTGATAGAGGGATAGAGGGCTAATATCCAATGTATACAAAGAACACAAGAAGCTAGACTCCAGAGATCCAAATAACCCTATCAAATGTGGGGAAGAGAGCTAAACAGAGAGTTCTCAACTGGGGAAACTCAAATAGCCGAGAAGCACCTAAAGAAATGTTCAACATACTTAGTCCTCAGGGAAATGCAAATCAAAACAACCCTGAGATTCCACCTCACACTAGTCAGAATGGCTAAGATCAAAAACTCAGGTGAGAGTAGATGTTGGGGAGGAACTGGAGAAAAGAGGAACACTCCTCCATTGCTGGTGGGAATGCAAGCTGAAATGAATACAAGCTCTCTGGAAATCAGTTTGGCGGACCCTCAGAAAAATGAACATAATACTACCTGAGGACCCAGCTATTCCACTCCTGGGCATATACCAGGAAGATACTCCAATATGTAATAAAGTCACATGTTCCACTATGTTCTCAGAAGCCATATTTATAATAACCAGAAGCTGGAAACAACCCAGATGTCCCTCAACAGAGGAATGGATACAGAAAATGTGGTACCTTTACACAATGGAATACTACTCAGCTATTAAAAACAATGAGTTTATGAAATTTGCAGACAAATGGATGGAACTTGAAAATATCATCCTGAGTGAGGTAATTCAGTCACAAAATAATGAACATTGTATGTACTCACTGTTAAGTGGTTATTAGCCCAAAATTGTGAAATACCCAAGAGTGACTTCACAGCAACAGTAGGGCTGAATGTGAGGTCCCAGATGGAGGACTTAGAGAAGGGACTGAAGGAGCTGAGGGAGTTTATGTCCCCAGGGAGGTAGCAACAGTGGTAACTGGCCTGATCCATCCCCCAACCCCCACCCTTGATACTGCTGGAGACTGATCCACCAACTAAAGAATACACATATAGGGACCCATGATGCTGACCACATATGTGGCAGAGGAGGGTCTTGTTAGCCGTCACGGGGAAGAGAGGCCTTTGGGACTGAGAGTGTTAGATCCCCCAGTAGGGGAGAATGCCAAGGAGGGAAGATGAGAGTGGGTGGGTGGGAGAATACCCCCATAGTGGCAGGGGAAGTTGGGAGGAAATGGGGAGATTCCAAAGGGGAGATCTGGAAAGGGGGAAACATTTGCAATGTAAATAAAGTATGAAAAAAAAAAGCAGTTTTAAGTGAGACAAGTTCATCAGTCTCAGGGGATTCTACTAGTTATAAGCACAGTGTTGTGTGGGAGCCTCTTATAGACTGTGGGGGGTGTGTGGGGATTGTGAATTCAGGTAATGGGGTTTGGGACCATCTGGAATGTCAGAACTGCTGGATTGGGCCTTTTCAGTAACTTTTCCCTCTTGAGACTTTCAGAGTGGGTGGGCTTGGAGGGAGAAGGAAGAAATTGAATTTGCTAGGCCATGTGTGGAACAGAGCAAGGCAAGCTAGGGACTGAACAAAATGGAAAAATGGTGTATCATTAATTTCTCTCAGCCAACATTCATTGCAAAATTGTTGTGTGTTTATTTGTTTAGTGTTCAGCCTGGAAGGCTCAAAGTGGGCTTGAAAATGTATATGTCAATAAAGGGCAAGGTCAACAACTGAATATAGATGCCTCATTTAAATTCTCATGTAATAGGTTTTTTTCTACCTGTCTGAAGAGATTGTTCTAGTCTCAGCTAAAAGCAGCAATCTTACGTTTTGGGACTTCATACTTCTGAGATCTTTGCTGAGCCAGTATTCTTTTCTCTTCCTGGTCTAGAGTATGTTACCTCCTTGAGTCCCTCTTAGGGACTCTGATATCTTGGCCATGTGCCTCATGCTCGCTTCTTAGGGTCCATGATTTGCTGAAGAATGATATCCTAGTCTCAAATAGTATGCAAATGCAAAAGTATTCTGTTCTTCAGTAGTCCAGCATGCTGGGGGTCTACCATTTACCAAGATGGAGACATCAAGGTGAGCTTGAAGGCCTCATTTAAAACACATTAGGGGAATTTCAGGGAGGGTTAGATGACCTTTATCTTCATTAGTTGGCTGGATCTCTAAGGACATTTCAGAACCATTGTTAGGGGGAAGGGGGCTAGAAACTGTTGCTGGGGAAGCCTGAAAACTACTGCTGACTCATTGCCCTTCCCCTAAGCTTCTGATTGGTTGTCTGAGGCCTAGAGTTTTTTCCAGTAAATGACTAGTCTGGACTTGCCCAGTTTTGGGAAAATGAAATCTAGACCTAGTCTCTTGAACTGTCAGTTTGAAGCCTGTCATGGATTCAGCCTGTTTCAGTCTTCTCTCCATGAATAATAGTAATACTCCATTTTCTTGTATTGATTTCTCCTAGATATTCTCTTTATTCTCTGAGAAGAGTTCAGAGAATTCCTATCAGAAGACCTAGGGTGCAGTGGGTAGCATGTACTAAATGCTGAGATTAATCCCACCACTCTACAATCTTAGCATTATGGTATATGACTAAAATACTAACATTCTGGAAGGCAGGATCAGAATTTCCATGTTATCCTAGACCATATAGCAACTTTGAGGCCAACCTGAAAGATAAGAATCATTTTTATTTTATTTTATATTTTATTTAGAATTTATCTAAGCAGTGAGTTAAATTGCAAACAAGCTCACACTTCTGGAAAGCAGTCAAAAAGTGAGCATTTGGAGGTTTTGAACAGCTACCTACCCCCTGGAAACACACACAATATCTGCTGTTAATTATCTCATGAGTAGAGGAGAGTAACTCATATGTGATTCTTCTGGTTCTAGGCCTCCAAGAGAGATGTAACATCCTAGCATCAGCCAAGGCCCAGCTGTTATTTTAAAGGTACAGTGGGATGTTTATCCTGGGAGCCAATTTAAACAAAATGCCAGTAGCTTACAATCTGCTGTTAAATTCCTGTCCCATGTGAGGTGGCTTATTTTGTTCCAGACTCACCTGCATATGCTAAGTGATTACTTAGTAACTTTTGATACCCATTCCTCAGAATAGGATATTTCTTCAACCTGAAGCAAACTGAGCAGGGAAGTAGACAACAATCCAGGAGCCATGGGACCTCAGTTTCTTCCCATACTACCAATAGTTTCTTTCTCTCAGGAATCTACAAACACCACTGTACTCAGAGAATATACCCAGGGATGTGAACCAAATGTATGTCTGTGTTTGTGTGCAGGTACTTGTGGTTGTATACTTGTTTGGGTGTGCCTATGAGGAAAAGCAACAACTTCAGATACCATTTCTCAGACATTATCTATATTGTTTATTGAGGTAGAGCTCTCACTGCCCTGGGAGTCACAAAGGACACCATCATTGTGCCCCAGGGATCCACCAGGCTTTCTCTCCAGTGCTATGACTACCAGTAAGCACCACCATACAGCCTTTATAATGTGGTTTCTGAGGACAGCAGAGATCTACATGCTTCAAAGCTAGCAGTTCATTGACTTTACTATCACCCTGGTTAAGCCCTGAGATTTTCAAGGCACTCGTACTTTTCACAATTGATGGAAGTAAGGTGACTTTGGGGAATCAAAGTTACTATATAAGTACTTAAATATTGTTGATTTGAGCACTTCTGCAAGGGGGCTGGGAGTCTTTGTGGAACAGCCCAGAGTCTGATGTAGGCTTTATAAATGTCTGGCAGATGTAGGCTTTTTCGCCCAGTGTCATGAAGTTCTGCTCAGGATGACAAGATTATCAAATAACAAGCAAGGTTCAAACTCAGATTTGCCTAAATTCAGAGCTCACAGTCATTAATCTGAACACAAAGGAGAGCTGAGCTAATCACTTCCAAATTAAAATGATTCAAATGAACCAGATAATCCCTCTCCAGACTCTGGGACCAATCCTCCTCCCTGTCTTATTTAAATTCTTGGGGCAGACACAGGTTACAGAGGCACTTCATCTACTGTTGGAGAAACAAAGACAGTTCAAGTGAGAGACAATGTATTTAGAGACTGTTAGCATTCTAAGCTCCGCCCCACAGTTGCCTGGCAACAGCCAGGTATGCCTGACTCTATAAAATGGGCTGTTTGTCCCCACCCACTCTCTGCTCCTCTCTTGCTCTCTTGCTTTCTCTTGTTTTTGCTTTCCCTACCCCCTCTCTCCCTACTCCCTTCCCCCCTCTCTCGCCCTGTGCTCATGGCTGGCCTCTACTCCTCTACTTCTTTACTCTCTCTCTCTCTCTGCCTTTCTCTGACTCTATCACCCTCTTAACTCTCTTCCCCATGTCTTGAATAAAGTCTATCTTATAATATACTGTCATGCAGCTGGTCCCTCAGGCAGAAGGGATGCCTCAGAATGGGCCTGCTGAGGCAGCCCCTGCCCCCATACCTCACCACACCTATATAAAACATATACCCCCTCTCTTTATATTTTTATAAACACAACAGAAACTATACACCATCTTTATCAATATCCATTCTGCCAAACATCCTGATAAGTAGTGCCTACTTATTTCTAAAACACACTCACTTATTTTTTTCCCTTGTCTTGTGTAATTCAGGAAGTCACACAAATCATTAAAGAAGAAAATTATAAACAAGTCCTTTCTATGTCCCTCCACCTGGGGTCAGACAGTTTAAAGACATGAAAAGGGTTATACCGATCTCCAAGAACTAGGGTTATTGGATTTTCTTCTGAAGCAAGGCAACTGGACATCTGGATTGTAAGCAGGAGCTGCTTGAGTTATGTATGCATCTGTGTAGTGGGAGGGCCAAGGTGTGAAAACTGGGTGTCTCTTCTATAAGTCCCAGCCCTGCTAGCCACCTTCCAGGTAGGTTTGTGACTGACCCCAAGAACTCATTTCCTTGCTTTTCCTTTTCTCTGTTCCTTTTTGGGAATGGAGAACCCATAATCCCATATATGCTAGACAAATTGTCTACAACTGTAATGGTCCATGATTCCCCGAAGAATGATACCTCTGACATAAATAGTGTGTAATTGCAGACTATGGTATTCTGCAGAAGTCCAGCATGCTGGGGTCTCCCATTACCAAGACAGAGAGACATCCAAGTAAGTTTGCAGGCCTGATTTAAAGCACACTAGAGAATTCTGGGGTAGGTGACCTCTATGTTAATCTGTTTAGTCCATCCCTGTGGACATTCCATTGCTGGGGTGTGGGGGGCTGGGAACATGCTGGGGATGTCTGGGAACTGCTACTGAGTAAGTAGCTAAGGAAGTGTAGAAACTGCTGCTGATCTATTCTCCTTGCTTTAAGCCAGGTGACTGGGACAGTCTATTACCTAAGTATGAAGGCTAGATCCTGAGGGTTTTTTTCCTATTAGTAATTGACTTGACTAGGATTGCCTAGACTTGCCCTGTATTTAGAGGTCTACTATACTTAACTGTCAATTTGAAGACTGTCATGGAAACAGCCTAGCCTTCTCACAGCTACAACTGAGCTACAACCCCACTCTTAATTGGCTCAACTCTACATGGGGACCATCTGTCTCTCCTGTGCTATGAGATGAGTTTACAGGAGCACTCAATAGACATCACTATGGGGAAGATGACTACTACATATTACTAATATACTTACTTCTAAATGGCTTGAATGGAAGAAATGATGGGGAGGGGAAAATGGCCAATCAAAACCAAATAAACAAATCCTACTTGTATGCTGTATAATAGTTCAGTTGGTAAATTCTTTCCTTGTGGGCATAAGGAACTGAATTCAATCTCCAGAGTCCATTTTACAAAATCAGGATACTAGTGGTACATGCTTGAAAAGGCAGATTTCTAGGGCTTACCTTCAAGTTAGCCTAGCTTAATGAGCACCAGGCCAATAAGAGATTCTGTCTTAAAATAATTAAGATGGCCAATATCCAAGAAACTCTAGTGAGATAGTTTTCTGCCCTGCCTACTTCCATGCACCAACACACAGGCATGCATCCACAGTTATAGGCACTGAAATGTAAAGACTTGCAACCTGTCAAATAGTTTCTGCAATTCATTGACAGACCAGCCAGAGTACACATTTATTAGCATATGTTTATCTGGAAAAGAATTAATTCAGGAAATTTTATTATTTTATTGACTGTTGTAGTTATTTTAAGAACTTATTTATTTATATGTATACAAAGTTTTCCCTGCATGTATGCCTGCACACCAGAAGAGAGCATCAGATCTAACTAGAGATGGTTATGAGGCACCATTTATTTGTTGGGAATTGAACAGGAGGCATCTAGAAAAGCAGCCAATGCTCTCAACCTCTGAGCCATCTCTCCAGCCTATCTGTCATAATTTTAATATGAAATGTCTTCTACAGGATCATATGACTGAACCCTTGGATCCTAGCTGATGGTGCTGTTTGGGAAGATTGAGAATTTGGAAGATTGAGAATTAAAGTGATTGAGAATTGGGAAGATTCCTCATGGGAGGAAGTGAGATACATATACATATACATCATATACATATACATATTCATATACATTATATGTACATGTACATCATATGCATATACATATACATTATATACATATACATATATATACTATATGTATTGAAAAAATCTATTAACTCTTTCATAATTACTAAGGTCACACTAAAGAAGATTTGTTTCACTCACATCTGCACATTTAAATACAGCCATCTGGAAGACTTCAGGCTCCTGAAAGAATGGTTTATAACATTCATACGGATTTTACAAGTTTTAAAGAACGTGAAATTTTGAGTTCTGTGACTCTATTTCTAAAATCTCTGCAATGTCACTTGAAGTAAGATTCTGCATGTTCTTTCAAGATAATTTTGCTTTTGCATTACACAGAACTGACAAAGCCATTTATTGATTTGTCATCTAATTGTTTCAGAAATTATTAAGTGACAAATCTATCTGAAGAGAGAACTCTGAGAAGATGACATATAAGTGGGGTGAAGGAGGTGCCTATAAGAAGATGCCTGAACTATAGCTAGAGTACCCGGCAGGGAAAGAGAAGCAAAACACTAGAACACTGGGACCCTTTCCTTGATCAAGCCTTCTCCGGCCTGGGAGAGAAGCAGCAGCACTACCCCTGCTTGGCAGAGCGCTTGGTCATCACCCACATGTCTTTGAAGGTGCAGTAACTTTTATGTGTACAATCACTTTAACAATGCTTGCAGGTGTGAGAAAAACCATCTCAATGGAAGGGGTACCCAGTTCTGGCATCTAAGTAAAGCTTTATTGTCAAGCACAGATTTCCTTTTATTTCTTCACTAAGGTGGCTTGGGCTAACTTTCTTATATACTATATGCATTTCTTTTGGGCAAGTGCGAACATCTTTGTTTCTTGGTTTAGAAGTGTGTGTGCACATGTTTGTGTGGGTACATGTATCCCTGTGCATATGTACAGAGTCTAGAGAATGACAAAAGGTAAACTGTTCTGACAGTCTCTGACTTATTCTCTTGTGACAGGGTTCTGATTGGACCTTGAGCTACCTGGTAGCCAGAAAGTTCAATGGTCTTTCTATCTCAGTCCTGCACAACTCTGGGCATAAAAATGTGTTGGGTCATTGTTGGGAGCCGCCTGAGCATCCACATCCGCCATTACAAGATGGCGCCTACATTCGGCCGAGGACAAGTTGTAAACAGGCTAGTGTGCATGCACCTGGTAATTTTCCACTTCAGAATCTCAGCCTCTCTCGTGGCGGCATCTGGCCTGGTGTGCGGGAGCCAATGGGGAAGCTCCATGTCCCAGGCAAGCGCTGTGACCCATATAAAGGGCGAGTATTCTATTGTTCTGGGTCCCCACTCGTGGCAAGCTTATGCTCTCCCTCTCAAGATGCATTAAAGCTTTACTGCAGAAGGATCCTATGTGTGCCGCGTCGTTCTTGCTGGCGAGACCTTAGCGCGGGACAGGTCATACCTGGTATTTGAACTCAAATCTCAGTGCTAGTGCAGCAAGTAATCTTGCTCTTTTTATGTCATGTAGCCATGTGAGCTTTATGGTTACCTTCTGTTCTCATAAACATACAGCACTCACATAAATGCAAAGTATAATAGCTGCAAATCACAGAAGCAACTACCTTAGAGTAAGTCCATGCCCAAGAGATCATGAACTCAATATTTAATGTCCATCTCTGGTAGATCCACAGTCAGCAAAGATGCTTAGACTGCTAAGTGCTTACTTTTTCTAGATACACAGTTTGTCATCCTTTTAATAGAAGTCTGGCTCTCCAACATTGCAGGTTGTCATTTAAAAAAAGAAAGATGACATAAAAATGTAGACAAATATTTATAATGTCAAAATTGCTTCTAGGAAAAAGGTACCATACAGTTTGATCCACTGACAAGCCTGAAGCACATATCTCCCCAGCCTCACACCAAGCTTTACAGTCTCTTCATGCTTTTGTCTGCCTCTTACAGAAGACTGCCACATCTGACTTTTAAAACCAACTTAATCGTTTGTGTCACACATGCTTGATACCCTAAAATATAATCAAACAAGACAAGAAATGAGGGACCCAGAATTCTTTTAAAATTCCGGGACAGTTCTAAAGGACCCTAGTTTTTAAATTTTGTTGTAGTTATGTTCTTTTGTAGGTGTGTGTGTGTGTGTGTGTGTGTGTGTGTGTGTGTAAATGAGTGAAATGCCTCTAAAGGCCATAGGTATTGGGCCTCCTAGAGCTGGAGTTACAGGTGGTTGTGACCCAGCATTCATGGATGAGGAGATCTGAACAGAACGCAGCTATATGAGTTCTTAACTGATGAGGACCTCTTTGTGGACCTCTTTGTGATACCTTTGAAGGAAAAGAAAATTAGCCATTACCTTCATCTGTAGGCTTTAGCTCAGTTTCTAATACATTCTTGGGTTACAAAATGAAATAATTATTTTTAATGAAAGTTGTGGATGTCAAACACATGTTGTGTACCCACTTGGTGTTTTCCTATACATTCAAACAGTGTTCAAATTATTGTGATTCTCTCAGACAGACGGAAAGATTTTCTGCATGTGAGCCACTGTAACTGGGCATAGACATGAAGTAAATCAGCTCTGCAGAACTCCGCATTTAGCTTGTTGGGTGGGTCCTACTTTATTATTACCCTGCATCCATCAACTTTGCATTATCCCTCTTTGATTGCAGCTCACACACCAACAATGCCCTTCTTAACAGATTGTGCCCTCTGGTTTTTATATCACATTCTTACCTTTGCACTGGCTGCTATTTCCATTGAGCTTCTTTCCTTTTTTAAAAAGTCAGGGAGAGACTTTCTTTTCAAGAACCCTTTCCAGGCCTGGAAGCTTTCCATTTGACTACAGGCCAAGTAGACACCTTGGGGCTTCAATTTTGGCCTAGAGATCTTTTCTTTAGGTGTCAGCAACTCCCCCAGGTTCTGCTATAGCTCCACTTTCTGCTGAAAGGCCTCTGAGTCAATTGCCCTTAATGAGCTTGCTGAGGTAACAGCCCATAACTCAAGGAGAGCTTACCTGTCGCATTGAGCTTTCAGTTTACTCAAAAAGTGCTGACATCTTGTTCTTTCTTTTGTATACAAAGCTCAAATTAAAGAAACTGACAACCTGTGTCCACTGGGTACCTTATCTAAGTGGATGCCACACACTGTCTTTATTAGTAGTAGTCATGATTTTCACCATTTTAGCTCTGGTCAATCTCATCAAGTGCATGCATGAATCCACCATGGTTTATATAGAGCTTCACAAAGTAAGGGCCTGACTAGCTGCCCTACGATCATTTGACACTTTTTTAGAAATGTAAATTCTTAACCCAAATCTCCAAGTAGAGCTCAGTATACTGTGCCTTAACAAGCCCTGTGGGTATATTTTGAGGCTTTCTCATTTTTGAAAATCCTTTATACTGGTCAAATGAGGTCAGCATCCTCATTACATTTACCTTTCAAAGGAGGAAGCTGAGCTTCCTAGGGATTTAGTTATCTATCAGAGCCACTGATTATTTTAAACTTCAAATCAGAGACAAAATATAGAGAGAAAACAACAGCTTAAAGATTAAACACAAACTGCATATATAGTAGTAAATTCCCAGTAATGGTGGTAGATATTACTTGGTTGGTAAAGTGCTTGGTATGCAAAATAAGGATCTAAATATAAGAGAAAATTTGGGTGTGAGAGTATGCCTTTATAATCCAAGCACTAGGCAGGTAGAGAAAAGTGGATTTCTAGTGTCTGCTGGTTAGCCAGCATAGTCAAATTCAAGGGATAGAGGCTACTAAGAAAACCTGTCTTCAAAAATACACAGAGGACAAATGCATAAATTTGAGGTCGGGCCTCCACATGGAAGCATACATGTGTGCATGCACATCAACACATGCACACATACACACACCTCAGTGAAGAAGAGGCAATTAAAATTAACTCTCTCTCAGACACTATACATAACGTAATTCAGTAAATTGAAAAAGGCAAAAACAAACAAGCAAACAAAACAAATGAACAAAAGTTAAAATCAAAATATTAACTCTGACTTCTTGTATTCTAAGGAGAAACTCTTTAGAACTTTTATTATATTTTATTATATTATAAAAATACTATTATGAGTTGAACTTCCTAGGAAATTTGGAGTACTTTGACAACAAGATTAGTTTCATAGGAGAAGATGTAGAAGAATTAATTTTAAACAGATCATCCTGATCCTTTGAGATCAACTGCTGAATCATATCCAACTACAAATGCAAGCATGGTGGGTACTACAGTTATCTGCTCTTTCACAGACCATGTCCATATGAATATTGCTGCTATCAAGAACCAGTTGAGCAGATTGGCTCCAAACTAAGGAATGCCACACTTAGGTGACACCTTTTGCCATGACAACCACATACCTTTCCAGAATCCACTTCCCACACTTACCTGCGAACAGGTTACATCACAGCCTAAAGAAAAGACAGAACCTTCCCCACTTTTGCCTCCATTTTTTCCTTTTGTCTTTTTCTCTTTCCCCTCGTTGTGTCCAGTAAACCTCTTCCACATGGCACTGCTTTGACCTGGTGTTGTATGTCCAAACTTGAGCCGCCATTCTAACATTTCAAATATTAATCCTGAAGACTACATGTTGACTCCCTATCTAAGGAATGTGTTTAAACACCACCTATTTACACAAGTAAATGTGGGAAAACATAACTTCCTAAAGAGGCTAAACCCAATGCAGGCAAGCATCCTGAAACATTGCAAGAAATTCTTTACATTAAGAAAATGCCCCAGTGTCAACCGGCTTGACCCCTCGATGCTCCCAGAGACTGGATCACCAACCAAAGAATACATATGGAGGGACCAATGTTGCTGGCCACATATGTGGCAGAAGAGGGTCTAGATCAGGGGGATGAGAGGCCCTTGGGCCAGAGAATGTTAGATGCCCCAGTATAGGATAGTGACAATATGGGAACACGAGAGTGGATGAGTAGGTAGGTGGGGGAATACCCGCATAGAGGCAGGGCGAGAGGGGAGGGAATAGGGAGGTTCCAAAGAGGAGATCTGGAAAGAGGGAAACATTTGAAATGTAAAGTATCAAGAAAGAAAGAAAGAGAGAGAGAGAGAGAGAGAGAGAGAGAGAGAGAGAGAGAGAGAAAGAAAGAAAGAAAGAAAAACAGTGGGATCCAGCTCAAGGGGCGGTCCTAAGACCTGATACTATTACTGAGACTATGGAGAGCTCAAAAAAGCAACCTATCATGACTGCCCTTCTAAATTCCTAAAGCAGCTGAAAGACAGATGAAGGTATTTGCACCCAACCAATAGAGAGAAGCTGCTGACCCCTGTGGTTGAATTAGGGGAAAGCTGTAAGAAGCTGAGGAGGTGGGCGACCCTGTAGGAGGACCAGCAGTCTCAATTAACCTAGACCACCCAGATCTCTCAAACACTGGACCACCAGCCAGGCAACATACACCAGCTGATATGAGGCCCCCCAAAACTTGTACAGCAGAGGACTGCCCAGTCTGGATTCAGTCAGAGAAGATTCCTAAGCTTCAAGAGACTGGAGGCCCAGGGAGTTTAGAGGTCTGGTTGAGTAGAGGCCCCAGGGAGTTTAGAGGTCTGGTTGGGTAGGGGGTAGGGAAATCCTCATGGAGACAGGAGGTGGGGAGGAGGTGTCGGATGTGGAACAATAGGAGGGTGGATGGAGGGGGGTGGAATAAATCCTGGGGTGCAAAAAAATAAAAAAATGAAAAGAAAAAAAAGGAGAGATATTTTAAAAAAGAAAGAAAAACAGGCAACAGTCAGGGATTTTTAGGGTTATCTATAAAGCTAGACAGCTAGATAGAAACCTGCGGAGGCTGGGGAAAGCACCAGCTACTGATTTTTGTCCTCCTTTTGAATCAATGTTCCCTCTCTATACAAGCATGATTGGCTGTGGCTATGGATACATCCCTCAAACTCTCATAAATAAACAAACTACTAGATTTGACCAAGTGCCTAGTTGTATACCCAGGGCTGTCAGTGACTTAGGCAGGGGGATCCCTGGGACTTGCTGGCTGCAAATCTAGCTCCAGTTTCACTGAGTGGATCTGTCTCAAAGGACTAAGTCAGAAAGTGACAGAACAGAACATACAACATCTTCTTTTACTTTCAGAATGCACAGATGTGTGTAGCACATACACATGTCCAAGTAAGAATACAGGCCATGTTACAGAGGAGCTTTGCCTTTAGTCTCTTATTGGGTCTAGGCATACAGGAAAGGAAGAGACTGTGTCTTTAAGCCTTGATCAAGTAACCTGGTGCTAGGAATCCAGTGAGGGTTTTAAAAGATATATCTTGGTAGTAATGAGCTTCTTTCTCTAAAATTGTTTTCTGAAATTAGCCGGCTTAAAATAGTATATCAAACAGTGATCAATACTCAGGATATGCTAGGGAAAATTGGCAGAATAAATGTGTGTAATTCAAGAAGATAGGAGCGCACCTCCTAGAAAATTTGGGAGTTGCTCAAGGATGAAATTGGAGAACTGATTACTGAAATATGCACTCCATTGTTTCAATTGAGCTCACAGTGTAGAAAGTGCTGAGTAACTAAGGCAAGCCTCATGTGTGCAAACAGACTTCAGAAAAGAATAGAAGTCTCTGAGAATCATATTGTAGCAGTGGACAGATATATTGGTAATAGCAAGTATGATCTTTTCAAAAGCAAGATACAAAGTGAGTCTGAAGAAGATGCAAGATAGTCAGAGGAAAGTGAAAGACTGACGAATCTGTGGCTTTTCTGGCTGCTGTGGCAAAATAGTTGACAGGAAGCAACATAAAGGAGGAGTGATTACTCTGGGTCACACTTAGAGGGAATACAATTAATTCTACATCGGTACATGAATGGGAGATTGTTCTTCACTCTGTAGCTGCTAACTGGAAGCAGAGTGGGGATACAGATTAAACATCTCTGTGTCCTCCATGTCTTCTCATAATATCACAAAACACTTCATTCATGAATTTTCAAAGGAGGCTTGAGTTTCCATTTTGATTTAGCTGAGCATTGTGTTATGAAATATTGGTGGAGGCTGCTTCATCTCCTGTATCAGAGGGCAACAGTTCCTAATGCCAGTGCAATTACGCTATGGTATTACCTAGTGACTTGTGTTTAGACATCATGGACTGGCAGAGCTGAGTTTGTAAACTGGTTCTGTGACTTTATTACATGTGATAGAGCTCAGCCTCCTTGAACTTTTGAAACCTCAGCGTCTTTGATAAAATAAAAACAACTAATTAGGCTCCAATGAAGAATAAAATGATGTGTTCACAATCTTATCAGAGTGCCCATGTACATATAGCTCTGTTTAAAGTGTATGTGCTCCACAGAAGTGCAGTTTCTGATGACAGATACTCAAAGGAAGTCACTTGGAATGTTGGGGGATTGTCTTCTGAGCTAAGATCATCAGTTGCATAGATACTGCCTTGCAAGCTTCTTTTTTCCTTCATAGACATGACTCTACAATTTTTTTGTTTTTCCCTAGAGACCATTTCCATGGTCTTCCCGACTTCAACAAACAGTCTTCCTTCTTTATTACATAAAGAACGAGTAGGGCTCTTCCCTCTTAGAAAAGCTGAACTGCATCAAATGCAAGGTCATCTTTCATGGACTGAATAGAGTTCAGTTTGATGTGAGTGGACAGGTCAGCTAAAGAAGATGAACAAATATCTACAAGGTCTAAACAGAAGAAGCTACCAGCACCAAATGTTTGGCTGAAATCTGAAGCTGAAAGGGGCTTCTTAGAATGTACTTGCAAAGACAAAGGAAGCAAATTATCACAAAGAGGCACATGTTCATTGCTGATAATGTGGGAACTGGATTTGAAAGATGAAAACAGGTGACTGGAGACAGAGACATTTTAAACATCAGGACTCACACCAGTTGACTATGCTAATTGTTTTGTGTTTTCTTTGTGAACACAATGAAGAGGGGGTGGCATTGCTGATTTCCTCAAACATTTTAGATGAGTTGGAAATCTCTAAGTAGGAGAGAGGTAGATTGTACCACAGAAACATTTGTAACTTTTGATGCATGTGTTAAAGCAGGCAGGAGAGTCAGGTGTTTTATTTATCCTGCTTCACAAGATCTAAATATTAAGCTTAGGTGACAGCTCAGTGGGTAAGTCTTTAACCTGATGATGTGGGGTCTATTCATGGAATACAAGTAGTGGAAAAGGAGAGCTGATTTCTGCAGCTTGTCATCTATCTTACACAGGTACCCCACCAACACTGTAAATCACACCAGCTCATTCTGCTACTCAGAGTTATTATTTTAACCTTTGCATCCCTCTTCTGTGTCTACACCACAGATTAGAGAGCATTCAGGTCCACTGGAATTTGAAAATGTGTTGCCAGATCTGATCTGAGACGCCTTCACAACTGATTCGTTAGTGAGCAAGAGCTCAGTACTGAGCTTTTTAATGAAATATGAGGCATTGCTAATTGGCTACTCAGTTGCATAATCCATGAGTGATCCACTCACTGCCAGATCAGAAACAATTGGATTTTTAGTTGTCTTTTAAAAGTTTTTTATCCTGAAGTGAACTTAAAGTAAAAGAAATCTCTTGAGTGCTGGCAAATTGATATTTCACACTAAGTGTGCTCTGTTCATTATTTGGTATACCTATTATACAAAACCGTTATACAGGGAAGCACATCAAACTTCACACCTCTTCAAATGACTAAGTAAGCCACAGGATATAATTGTTGAGAAAGAACTTGCCTGCTGTGCTTCAGGTCATGAGTTTCATTTCCAGCAATACAAAAAGCAGAATGTTAAAAAGAAGGCTCAGCATGGCCAGCGCTTGCTTTACAAGAGTTTTAAGAATCCGTAAGAGAATTAAGACCAGAGTTTTCATCCTCACAACAGCAACAAGAACAACAAAAAGAGGGTGTGGCATTCTGTCTGTAATCCCATAGGTCAAGAAACAGGAGCTCTTTAGAGCAAGCTGGCTAGCTAGTATAATTTAAGGGTGAGCTCTAAGTACAGTGAGAGAGCCTACCTCAAAGTTTAAGGGAGAGAACAGAACCATCAGAAAAGATAGCTCAGTACCATCTGTAGAACTCTATACATAACGGTACACATGGACACATATGGGAATGTGAAGGGGGAATTTGAACTCATGTGTTATTTCACATTCATGTCAACAGGCATGCACATATGTCAGTCACATATGTCACACACATTTAAAAAAGAGAAATTGTTTAAAGCCCAAGGAAAAATATGTTCAAGAATTTCTATACTGTTCTCCGGCAGCATCCTGCTCCTGCATATATTTAAAGGAAAAGTAAATCAAGAAAAGAGAGGAGAGGAGTCAAGAGGATAGGAGAGGAGAAAAGTGAAAAAGTGGACACAGTGTGAAGCGCTTGTAATCCTAGTCCTGGGTAATCAGAAACAGGTGACCTCTTGGGCTTATTGGCCAGCAGTCTAGCCAAATCAGTGAGTTCCAGGTTTAATTAGAATACTTTACTCGTAAAATAAGGTGTAAAAATTTAGTGAAACAAACCATAACTTAACAATCAAGTGTGCTTACAAATGAAACTTAATTTTGAGTAATGGTGCTAATGGTCCCTGGTCAAGTTCAATGCTATTGAGGGTTGATGGGATAACATGGCAACAGACCCTGCCTATAATGCAGAACTAAGAACCTTGGTGATTCCACAGTTTTGTTTTGTTTTTAACACCCTAAAATATGTTCAGTATGTGGAGTCTATGTTCTCCATAGATATAGAAGAGAGGGATGCCTGCCTTGAATGAAACAAACAAACAAACATGTGAACCTCAAGTAAACCAACACCTCAAGCAAGATTTAGAGGCTTTTGCCCACTGTTCCCAAACACAGAGAGAGTTCGGCTAAGGTCCAGGTTGGCTGAGAGAAGGTAACTTGTATCTGAAGATTGTGAAACTTGGATCGTTTTTTAATCAGTGGAACAAAATAAGTCAAACTGCAACTCAGTCTGAAAACAACCACATCTGATGGAAAACTCCAGAGAAAATAAATAATCCCACATCCATTTTTGCCTCTAAAGTCAACATAAAAATTTAAAATCATTCCCTGGGCAGAGGGTTTCTTATTTTTCACTCCAGACTCAACAGCAAAGCAAGCACAAATCTGTAAAAATTGATATGTATTTCAATATTGAGAGACAAAATAGAAGAGTCTTCAAAGAGTATTTTGAAAATGAAAGACCATGCCCAATGAGAATATGTAGCTGACATATTAAGTGTCCCAAGGAAAGATGGCACTCACATTCAGTATTCCATGGTTACTAACTAACCTGAATGCTTAGCATACTCCTGGCTTCAATTAGAAATCGTCATCAAATATCAAAGAAGTTAAAGCACATTCTTTTCAACAAGGTTGGGCTAACCCTGAAAAATGTAGAAACTAAAGTCAAAGCTACAGTCAAGTAGTTTCTGAACAGAAAAAAAACTGCTATCCATCACCATGTACTCATATTTTATGTTCCTTTAGTAGAAATTTTGTGATTTTTTCTCATAAACTAAAAGCAGCATTTGTTTACATGATATTTTATCCAAAGCATTAACCTCTCTCTCTCTCTCTCTCTCTCTCTCTTTCTTTTTTCTTTTTGATATATACATGTACATTGTTGCATTCATGTGTGTTCACATAGGTGTGCCCTGGTGCATGGTTACCTGTGGTTGACTATAGGGGTCTTTTACCTCTATCACTCATTATCCACTTAGGCAGTGTCTATTGTCTTTCTGTTTAGTCTTGCTAGCCAGCTTATGTGGGAAACTTTAAGGATGTCATGACATATACCTAGATTTTTAGTTGGTTCCAGGGATCTGAACTCCAGTCCTTGTCTTTTGATGGTAAGCACTATGCCTGCTGAGCCATCTTCCCAAGCCCCAAACCCCTGACAACTTTTATTTACATGAGGTTCACAAGTGTGGGACTGCAGCAGAGAAGAAAGTTATTTTAAAACTTAGAGTAGCTGTATTACCCCCAAACTGATAATTATTCACAGTGCCAGAAGCCAGGATAAATCTAAATATTGCCATATATATTTGAATGTTTTTAGAACTTTGAACTGTGGCTGTTCAGCACACTCAGACTAGAGTATAGATTCCTCAGGCATAAGCCCGTGCACAGCAGTTTTGGACAAGTGACATATTTGAGTTATTTAGGCAAGTTATGAAAAGTGTCTGATACACACACACACACACACACACACACACACACACACACACGCAGATATACACTCAACAGATATGATGATGAATGTTGTCAATTTGAAAAAATCCAGAGTCAGCTGAGAGATGAGCCTCTGAGCATGTCTGTAGAGAACTTTGATGACTGTGCTAATTTAAATGGGAACACTTGCCCACTGTGGGCTGCAGCATTCCCTGGCTAAGATGCTGACCTAAATAATAGTGAAGAAAGTGAGTTGAACCCTGGCATAACATTTATTGCTCCTTCTGATTATGGATGCCACGTGTCCGGCAACTTCAATCTCCCACAACTGTGAATTCCCTGCCAAGATAGATAGTAACCTTGAATTTTAAGCCAAAATGAGCCATTTCTCAACATAGGTGGCTTTGTTGTCAGAATTTTACCACAGTACAATGAGCAAAAGAAGTAAGATAGCCAATGATACATTCTTACTAACAATCATATTTTTGTTATCATATTTTTCTATTTTTATAGAGGATATAACATATTCTGTGTTTAAACCAATCTAA
This sequence comes from Rhynchomys soricoides, assembly GCA_019843965.1. Lineage (NCBI taxonomy): Eukaryota > Metazoa > Chordata > Mammalia > Rodentia > Muridae > Rhynchomys > Rhynchomys soricoides. The sequence goes on from JADRCH010000032.1 coordinate 18,583,406, forward strand.
ATTTCAAGAAAGGTGTAACACACCAAAATCTCTACATCTGGTAGTCCAATTTCCCTTGAGATAAAGCTACACTTGAACCAGGACCTAGAAGTGTTCTCATTATTTCTAAATAGGCACATGACAGAGATTAGGCACCAGAGTCTGGTTATAGTAAGATGGCAGAGACACTCACTGATTAGCATTAGCACATCTCATCTTTATTCACTGGAAAAGGAAAATATTTCCTACCCAGATGCTGTCTTCTTGCTTGTACTGTTGCCAGTTGTGCCCTGTGTCGCTGAACATCAGGTGATAGCTTGTCACCCAGTCAGAGCTCCCATATCTTCCCTGTGTGGCCACTGCTGTAATCTCTACTCTGTTTCCCAGGTCCAACTGCAGCCACTGATGGGCACTGGAATCTGCCGGAGACCAACCACCAGTTCCTGGAATCGGATGAAAGAGAGACTTGTAATAATGCCTTAGGAAGTCATCATTTCTTATGTCAAATAACAGTGAAACTATGTTCAATTAAAGCTGGTTCTGGCTCTGAACTTAAAGGCCTAGTACTTTCAGAACCAATTTTCTAACTTATATCCGAGAGCACCAGGTTGAAGGAAAAGGAAGTGTTTATGGCAGCAACTTCTTTCCTCCTTCTTCTACCATTTCTCTCTTTAGCTCCATTTTTCCTTTCTGTGTCCAAATCTATACTATGAACCTACTAGGAGATTCATATCTCAGTGTGGTTATAGAGCTGAAAGAAGGCATTCATTGAGCCTTCCATGGGCATCATTTATTACTTTAACCTTTCTTCTCCATGAGGAGAATGCGTGGTGAAAGGGAAAGAAATGTCTAAAGAAAACCTGTGAGGAACCTTCACAGGAGAAAGACAGAAGTTACAATGCTGGCACAGGAGACAGCATGTCATAGCAGGTGTCTTAGAAAGACCTTTCTAAGACAGAGAGAGTAAAGCTGAAACCCGAGGCCAGGGTAGCCAGTTGTGGAAAGGAGAGAAGCAGAGAGTTCTCTAATTATCCATGTGCAAGGAACAGAAGAAGAAATGATATATGTGCATCTGCAGTACACTAGGAAGTCTGATATCTCAGGGACTTTCTATTTCTGGTCTCCACTGCAAATTCACTCAGACACAGCTTAGTAGCTCAGGGACATCCTGCATTTTGGTTCCCACCGCCCAGTCTCTCACTGTACGGGAATAAATGTATTGATACTGGAGCTGAGAGAAGGAAGGCAGAAACCTTTCTGATCTAAAGACATGTGTAGGGTATGGGGATTGTCTTCCAGCATCAGCTCATCTGCAGTATTCTTGTTTAATAATCTTCTTTTTAGTTCCACCAACTGAATAATATTTGAGGTAGGAATAGAGAAAGGCCAATGGTTGTCATCTATTCTGAAATGTGATCTGCTTAGTGGTCAGCATGCCACAAATGAGGTAGGTCCTGTGATCCGCTGATACTCTCCACTCTTGTTGTAGTATGTATATTCTTGTTGTAGTATGTATATTCTTGTTGTAGTATGTATATTCTATGTACATGAATATGGATGAGGAATGTGGGGAGGGTGAGACGGGATAACTGATTTTCTTTTTCTTTTTTCTTCTCTTTTTGTTTGTTTGTTTGATTGATTTTCTTTTCATAGTACTACAGCTTTAACTACAAGACCAGTTTCTCAAGAATAAAAGCTATAAGTATATTTTCAGTTATGCCTTTGCCCCCTGTTTTCCCACTCCTGTGACATATACAGTAAACAAGGTATAGATGGTTCTAGAATAAATAATTCTTAGGTAAGATGTTGGGTGTTTGCACCATCGCTTAGAGGGAAGCTCCTGTGTTCTTGTTAGATGGAACCAATCCAGAGTGGGGATAAGAATCAATATTAATTGTGATTCAGCTATTGTATACTGAAATTTACTGTGTTCAGTCTGCTTTTACTCCCTGCACAAGGTCCTATGAAAGAAATAACATCCATCTTATGGCATAGTGGAAGAAAGAGATGCAGCAGGTTTAAGCACAACTCGACAACCAGGATTTAAACACAGTTAAGAGAAAACCAGCTTCTTGATATTACTTTGTAACAGGAAATGACATAGTTAATTCATAGAAAATCCCTGGCTGAGGAGAAATCTCCGTGTGAAAATGGTTTGTTCCCAAGCTTGACTACCTGACTCAAGTCCTCAGAACCACATGGCAGAAAGAGTGGACTAATTTCCCTAAGTTGTTTCACATGAATACACACAGAAATACTACCTCCCCCTTCCACAACAACGGACACAAATACAGAAAATGTAAAAACAAGTGAAGGCAGGAGGAATAAAGACCATAGGAAAAAAACTGGAGAGGAGGCAAAATGGGTAGGTTTGATCAAAATACATTACATACAAGTGTGTATTTCTCAATAAATAATAGAGAAAAACAAATTCAATAAAGGTTAATAATCATGGGAGAAAGCATTTGAGTCTCCTGTGATATCAGTCCCAGAAATGCTTGCTAGTACTACTATCACTGCTCCTCACTGCTCTCCTGCCTCTCTGCTAACTCCTTAGAACTGAAAGAGGTACAGATTTTCTTTTTCTAGGAAGTGCAAGCTAATCCTGGAAGCATTCATCATGCACAATCTCTATCGATGCTCATTTCAGAGACTTCACTAATAAAAGGTAAAAAATTCAAATTTTTAAACACTTTCACCTCACCAATACTAAACCTTGCTAGGAAATGGGTATATGTATTGTGGATTTGTTTTTTTTTTTTTTTTTTTTTTGCTAGTATTCTATTAATTGGGTTTCTGAAATTACACGGGAATTTGCACATTTGCATGTAGGATGCTGAGGGTCCCTCGACCCAGTTGGCTTTGACTGGTAAATAAAGTTGCCAGCTGCTAATGGTTGGACTGTGAGACCGAGGTGGGATTTTTAGAATTCCCAGGCAAGAAATGCAGGAGGAGGAGAAGGCACCATGCCTGGGAAGGAGAAGGTCCAATCCTGAGAAGTATAGTACAGAAAGACAGATACTGTCAACACATACATGTCTGGGATCAGGGTCCAGGGTGGCTGCAGGTGTGGGTCCAGGGTGGCCAAGATGGAATATAGGTTTTAATAAATAATAATGCTAGAATATCAGAGTGGAGAGTGTGCTATTTGTGGTGAAGTTTGAGAGGGATACCACCATTGAGCTGCTCAAGGCATATTAAGAATAAGGTTGCCAATGTGTGTTTTCATTCAAGAATCCATAACACTGGGGCAATACCAAGGAAATTGTTCTGCAGCCACCAGGCTAGTAGAGTGGATTAGTCTACTACAGCTACATGTATGAAGCTATTTTTTTCTGACTAGATTAAAAACAGGTTGATTTGTATGCTTGTATCTCTTCCATGTAGCAGTTTCCTTTAGTATATCTGTGTAATAAATGGCTATGGCAAATAAATAATGAATTTATTATAAGCAGAATAATATAGGACTTTGGCCTTTTTGAGTGAGGTCACTAGTTTCAAATGAATATTTTCAATACTTCATAATTTGCTTTTTATTGCCAATAGTTTTCAGATGAACTTCATGTTCATGTTTTAGAATTTTTCTTTTTTACAGCTTATTTCTTTTTTTCTCAGCTTTTAAGTACTTACCATGAAGGGCCAGTCCTTGCCTGATAATTTCCTAGGCTTCTTCCCCTGCTGTTGAAGATGCCTCTCCTCACATGTTGCAGCTAATAGACATACCTTCAGGGTTTACATGGTTGTCATAGTAAACATGGTTTTTTTTTTGTTGTTGTTAGCTAAACATAAATATGCTTTGGAAAATGATGAGGACAGCCTCAAGATATGTGTAGTCTCTCTATGACAAACTGTATACTTACTTACACCTGCTTCTTAATGATGACAAAATTGATCATAAACACATATACATGGAGGCATAAAGTAAAAAGTGTCAAATGAGGCTGTATTGTCCATAGCCATTACTGATGTCTCCATGATTCCTAAATATAAAGGACTATCATCAATTCTGCAGTTTATGCATAAAGGAATATAAAAAATTAAATATTAAGAAAAGTTTCTTTTATGACATTTAACAATTTAATGCGTGTGTGTGTGTGTGTGTGTGTGTTTGTGTGTATGTAGTGTGTGTATCTGTCTATCTGTCTGTCTGTCCATCTTTGGACATTTGTTGCCAATGCATGCGTGTAAAGATCAGGAAGCAATTTGTGGGATGCAGTTTTTTTCCTCTGTACTATGGGTCCTACAGATTAAATCAGGGAATTCACCTTGGAAGTAGTTGCCTTAACCTGCTGAGCAATCTTTTAAGTTGCAAATGAAAAAAGAAAAACATGATCTCACCTTAGGTGTGTACAACATCCAGAATTCAGCCATAGTTTATTTCGTAAAAACAGGGATGCTTTTAAGACAATGTCTGATTTGGTTTCTAACACCCTATAAGCCTCACTAACTGCGTACTGGGTGGTTGACATTTTTTCTTCCTTTTAGATGAGATCCCATGTAGTTCAAGGTATTCTCAAATTCCTTATGAAGCTGAGAATGATATTGAACTCTTAATTCCCTGCTTGCATCTCCAGAACATTGGGATCACATGTTGGTACCACAATGCCTGATTTTACATAATGTTGGGGATCTAACCAAGGCTTAGTGTATACTAGCTAATTATCAACTTACCAATATGTGAGTACCTTTCCCACTAGATAGCTAACTTCAGGATTTTTTTTTTCTTTCTTTTCAGAAAATTTGGTGCATCTAGATCTTAGTACAAAAAATATAGGTCAGGATCAGTAATTTCATCAAATAATCAATGTGATTTAAAAGAATAATACAATTCTATAGGATAGGGTTAGAAAGGTGGTTCAGTTACTGTACTTTTGAAAGACTCAAGGTGCATTCCTTGTACTACATCAGGCAGCTCAGAACTCTCCTTAAATCTGGGTCCACGGTACCCCATTCCCTATTCTGGCTTCTGTAAATAAGTGGCACATACACACACAGATGTGGTGCTGGTTCAACTGGCAGTCAACATTCAGAAGAATGCAAACTGATCCATTTCTAGCTCCTTGTACATAGATCGAGTCCAAGTGGATAAAGGACCACCACATAAAACCAGATACACTCAATGTAATAGAAGAGAATGGGGTGAAAAATTTCAAACACATAGGCACAGGGGAAAAGTTCCTGAATAGAACACCAATGGTTTATGCTCTAAGATCAAGAATCGACAAATGGGGCCTCATAAAATTGCAAAGCCTCCATAAGGCAAAGGACACTGTCAATAGGAAAAAAATGGCAACCAACATCTTGAGAAAAGATCTTTACACATTCTACATCTGATAGAGGGCTAATATCCAATATATACAAAGAATTCAAGAAGTTAGATTCCAGAGAACCAAATAACCCTATTAAAAAATGGGGAACAGAGCTAAACAGAGAATTCTCAGCTGAGGAAACTCGAAGGGCTGAGAAGCACCTAAAGAAATGTTCAACATCCTTAGTCATCAGGGAAATTCTACTCAAAACAACCCTGAGATTCTACCTCACACAAGTCAGAATAGGTAAGATCAAAAACTCAGGTGACAGAAGATGCTGGTGAGGATGTGGAGAAAGAGGAACATTCTTCCATTGTTGGTGGGATTGTAAGCTGGTACAACCATTCTGGAAATCAGTTTGGTGGACCCTCAGAAAATTGGACATAATACTACCTGAGGACCCAGCTATACCACTCCTGGGCATATATCCAGAAGATGCTCCAACATGTAATAAGGACACATGCTCCACTATGTTCATAGCAGCCATATTTATAATAGCCAGAAACTGGAAACAACCCTTATGCCCCTCCACAGAGGAATGGATACAGAAAATGTGGTACATTTACACAATGGAATACTACTCAGCTATTAAAAACAATGACTTCATGAAATTCACAGGCAAATGGATGGAACTTTAAAATATCATCCTGAGTGAGGTAACTCAGTCACAAAAGAACAAATTCAGTTCAGAATGGCCAATACTCAATTCACAGACCATATGATGCCTAAGAAGAAGGAAGACCAAAATGCAGATGCTTCAGTGTTTCTTAGAAGGGTGAACAAAATATTCACAGGAGGGAAATATTGAGACAAAATGTGGAGCAGAGACTCAAGGAAAGGACATCCAGAGACTATCCCACCTGTTTATAAAACCCATATATAGCCACCAAAGCTAGAAGTTCTTGTGGATGCTGGGAAGTGCTTGATGATGGAAGCATGAGAAGCTGTCTCCAAAGAGGCTCAGGTAGAACCTGACAATTAGAGAGGTGGATACTAGCATTCAACCATTGGAATAAGTGTGGGGTCCTGCATGGAGGAGTTGGAAAAGGGACTGAAGAAGCTGAGGAAGTTTGCAGCCCCAAGGAGAGAGCAACAGTATCAACTGGCCAGAGCCCCCAAAGCTCCTGGAGACTCGACCACCAACCAAAGAAAACATATGGAGGGACCAATGGTGCTGGCCACATATGCGGCAGAGGAGGGCTTTGTTGGCCATCAGTGGGAGGAGAGGCCCTTTGGCCTGAGGGTTTTAGCTGCCCAGTGTAGGGGAATGCTAGGGAGGGAAGATGGGAGTGGGTGCGTGGGGGACCACCTTCATAGAGGCAGGTGGAGAGGGGATGGGATAGGTGGTTTCGAAAGGGAAAGCATATGAAATTTATATAAAGTAAATATCCAAAATAAAAAAAAATGATTTTTAACAGAAAAAAAATGATTTAAGAGGAAAAAGGGATGGGAGTGAAGTTATAGGCTATGATGGAGGTTTTTATCTGTCTTCATAATATACCATATCATATTCAAAACAAACAAACAAACACTGTTCTAGAATTTTTGTCATATAGTGACTAGATGCTTAGCTTCATTTTAATTTGGTACATGAACATACTAACTGACATCTACTGTTCAGGCTTAGGGATCTTTCAAAGGATTTTAGTGAATTCTTTACTACTTATTTGTTTTATTTATAATTATTAAATTCTGTCCATAAGTAAAACACTTGAGGAAATTTAGCATCAGAGTAAGACAGTATTACTGGTTTGGGGCAATAAAAAATCATTCACTGAATAGAAAATGAAGATGTGAAATTTGTAAGGACATCATATTGATGTTGCTGTTTAAGTCTTTAGCTCATTACTAACATTTTTTTAAAACATGGTTGTACATTACACATTGAAAATGGTTTCTTGTGTGATTTATTTTAAAAGACCATGCCCAATATAAGTCTTCTTCTTAAGTTAGAAGGGATACATTTTACTTTTGGTACTCGGGAAAAATAAATTCCCTCCTATTGTGTAGATGCTGTGTTGAGGACTTTGAAGTTAACCCAACGGGTGGAGCACGTATTGTACAAACATCATTATTTTACTTTGATTCCCACAATGCTCATTTAATGAGCAAGGAGTGTTGACACCCACATTTAATGGCACATCTGAAGAGGGAGAGACAAGAAAATTTTTAGGATTTGAGTTTCAGTTTAGTAAGAGACCCTACCTTAAACAATAACAAAGAAGTACACTTAGGAATGACACTCAAGGTTGTTTTGTGGCCTGCAAATGCATATGCACTCACCTGTATATGCACACAAGCACAAACATGAACACACATACCCCAGCAAGATCTGTTAACGTTGTTATTTGACTAAGGGCTTTGATAGATTCTTTTACCTTCAGAGGGATACTGACAGGAAGACAAAGGTATTGAGCTGTTCTATCTCCTTACACAGGCCTCACTGCATTGAATATCGGTTTTATACACAGGCAAAACCAAACCAAAACAAACCAAAAAATCTCCCGGAGATATAAATATCACTCAAAGAGAGTTGAGGTATAGCTCAGCCTAGAATACTTGACTAGCATGCATGAGACCCAGGTTCTTGTCCCCAGGAGACACACACACACACACATACACACACACACACATAAACACACATAGTGGGGGGCACATACACATATGATAATATCATAAAATCAATGCTTGCTGTAACAAATCATTCAATTTCAACTGTGAGTTATTTTGTTTCAGCCCCATGACTAACAGTAATACAAGGTGTGCGTTCTCCGGAAGAGGGAAGTAAGGACTCTTTTCACAGTGCAAGGTGTTTAAGAGGCACATGGCTGTCACTGTTTTCTTTTTGATCATGACAAATAGTGCACTACAAGTCTCTTAAAAAGCAAGAGAATTTAGCAATCATGTTCTTTTCTTTCTTTTAATCTTTAAATCACTGTGTTTAAGTCAATACTAAAAACTGATGAACACAGGAAGCCTAACTGCTTACAGACCTCAGGCTGTTGGCACACTGCATTTATGTAGGACTGCTTAAGAATTGTCTGAAATCTGGGGATTGTGTTTAGGCCTTTAATCCCAGTTCTCAAGACGCTGAGGCAGAAGCATGATCATGAATTCAACGGCAGCCTGAGCTGCAGAGTAAAATCATGTGTCAAATGAAGAAAAGGAGGGGGAGGGAAAAGAACAGAAAGGAAGGAAAAAAGAGTAAGGGAATAGAAAGTGGGAGGAGAAATAGAAGAAACAAGAAGAAATATTTTAGAATACTGATTTCATTATAAAAAAGAGAGAGCTAAAGTTTCTCACACATGTCCTTGTTCACAAAATCTTGGTCAACTTCAATATTTCCCAAGATCCTTAGTCACGTAAATGTATCGTGAATAAAACCTGTCCTATCTGAGGCAGTAAGAACAGGAAGACAGGAAAATGTTGATGAAAATAAACCCGAGAGTGATGAATGCTAGAAGAGGAAATTTAGCCAATTTCTACAAATCTGACTTACATCATTATTTTTTGTTTGTTAGTTTTGGAGTCAGGATCTTTATCACAGAGTATCCTCAAACTGTCTGTGTTACTGAAAATGACTCAGAATTTCTGAACCTCTAGACTCTACCTCTATTTTAAGTGCTAGAATTACAGGCATATTAACACACTTCATTTATTCAGTGCTGGGAAATGGACCCTACCCTTTCTGCATGTTATAAGTTCTGTACCAACTGACCTACATCACCAGTCCTGAACCTGTTTAAAAACACATCAAATAGAAATCACAAAGCATCAGTCAGTTTATATGGGAGCCTGGAGCGTTCATTAAGCAAGCAGACCATTATGGGGTCCTAAGTGTTCTTACCTAACACACGATGCAAGCCACACTAATTTATTCTGATTCACAAATTCTTTCCAGTCCCAGCACTTCATAGTTAAATGGTTCAAAGTGAAAAGCAATTCTAAAGACCGCCATAGGTGACTAGTATTGCCTGAGAAAGATGGTGTGAGTGTGTGTGTGTGTGTGTGTGTGTGTGTGTGTGTGTGCTTGTGTGTGTGTAGCTGTGGAGGTGAATGTGCTTTGTGTGGGGGAGTAGTATGTATTCTAGTATTTGTCCTGTGTCTGGTGTGTATGTGTTGCATAGCATGTGGTGCATTGTATGTTGTGTGTTTATGTGTGTGCATGTGTGTATGTCTGTCTATTCTGTGCCAAAAAAGAGATCCAAGAACTCCACACTATATTCATATAAACAAATTCTTCATGTAAATAAAATTGTCACAGCAGAGGTATATGGTCTGTACTTCTAAATGTAAATACCTCAAAAATATGTATTCAAGTGAGGAAGAAGACTTAAAATTTCAAGTGATAATATTAAAGATTATTACTTATGAACTCCCTTTCATTGGAAAGAGAACCATGAAGTATCTTCTTATGAGTACTAAGAGCTCCGTGCTCATTCATTTTCTAATCAGACAGGAGAACTAAAATTCTTCCCCCAATTGTCAAGGGCTAAGCCACATCTGGGCACTTTGATCCTTGTCAAACAGCTCCTGAATTTCCTATTGGCTGTTTGTGAAATCCCAGCTGAATCAATCCCCCAATTCACAGCTTTCTTGCCACAAACACATCACATCTGTCTCACAAAGATCCTTCCTAAATTGTAATTACATAGACTGACTTGGCTGTCTAAGCTAGTGGCCACTGACATCAGCTTAGTGCAGTTTCCAGGTCTTTTCAGAAGTGATTAGTGCTCTTTCTGGCTTTTCATTTTCCTTGTGTAAGATAAGAGAGGTTGAGGGGCTGTGAAAGGGAAAGAACAAAATCCATTTGCTAAATTCCCTCCACTGATAAGATAACACTGCTGGGAGGTTAAGGGAGACCTTAACCACTTCACCTCTAGTACCTGACCTGGGTTGCTGGAACTTGATTTACGTACACAACAGCTGCATTAGGGCTGGTATTTCTACTTTATTTTATCGTATGTTTTAAGAAATTATTTTGCCACCAATGGAACATACTGCACTTGTACTGTTTGCAGTTGGATCACAGCCTTCCTGGATTCTCCCTCTCGTTTGGGACAGTCATTGAGTGCTGTTATACATTTTCCAGCTGTATAATTTGTCCCCGTGTGTAGTCAACTTGAATATAGTCAATGCTGCTGTTATACATTGGAAGTAAAGTATTTTATGCATGTTCAGCACATAGTGGATTTTATGTGGTACCCAGGGGATTCCAATATTTTAAATGATGCCCGAGACTTGCAGGAAAACTTCTTCCTCCATTTGAATTGGCTTAGCAGGTTAGGTGCAATAATATACCTTGTTGAATAGAAAAACACTGAATTAAGATTTTCATCTCTCATATAGGAGGAAGGCTTAGGATTCTCAAGAAGTAAACAAAACTCACCTGTCTCATAAAGATTCAGAAACCTCCAGTGTTCACAAGGCCCCTCCCAGATGTTATAGTAACAATTATCATTTGGAAAGAGAAGATTTTGGAATTAGCTGAGCTGTCTGAGCAATGAAGCAGAGCTTTTCATTGTTTCACTGCTAATGAGTTATCCATGTTGCTGTAAGTGGCCTCTCAGCCACAGCCCTGCAAGTAACCTCAACATACACATTGGTTCATTGAGCTAGATTTGAGTGACTCCTTACTGGACATGTCATAATAGCCATGTCTGGAGTGAAAATGTTTTTTCATATCATCCCAGAAAATTTCAGTCACCACCACTGAGCACCTTTAGGCCTGCAGAACAGAATTTCATTGAAAGGAGATCTTTACAATTTGGAGTTCATCTTCAGGAAAATAAAAGAACAATCCGTAACACTTGTGTGGAAAGCTTTGTGGCACAACACAGAAGGAATTTGTTAATTGCTGTGACTGAAACAAAAGTGAATGAATAAACCATGTTAAGAAAACCTAAACAAATCTCAGGCAACGAGGAACAAATGCTCTGATTTTTCCATGGCACCAAGGGCTCCTTTATAACATGCCTCCTTCCTGATTGTTCAGTTGCCCAGACCAAGTCATCTGTCCTTGAAGAATCACAAGTTTTTCTATTTGAGGACTGATTAGATTTCAGATACCAGGAAACTATATAAAAGTCTGTTTTGTAGACTTTTGGCATCACTGAAGATATGGTGATGGCTAATTACAAGTGTCAGTCTCACTTGGTTAAGGGACACCAGCATAGCTGGTAAAATATTGTCTCTGATTCTGTCTGCAAGAATGTCTCTGGGAGAGATTGTCATTTTAATCACTCCACTTAGTTGAGCAGATCAATTTTCATCTGGGTGAGAAGATGCCTGGAACACTCAGGTAAAATAAGAGCGGAGCAGAAGTGTAATTGCCCCTCTCCTGGGGATGAGTCATCTGTTCTCCCCTATTCCTAGCTAGCAGGAGTCTAGGCTCAAACACCTTGGGGCTTGGAGAGTTACAGAGGCAGATGCCCATTCTCAAGCTTCAGGTCAAGACTTCCTCCAACAGAGATCTCTGTTTTCAGATTTATTGGCTCACAAGGATGCATCTACTTCCTAGGTTCTACAGTTCTTTTAGAAAGATAAAAGGGTCCTTGTCAGCTTACCTGACCAAGTTTCACAATGAGCCTCTTCCTGCCTATCTGAATCATCTATTATATGGCTAGCTGTTTATTGTATTTCTTTTTTCCTTTTCTAATTATTGCTTAAAATTAATTATTTTATTTTATTACATACCAAAATTTGCCTGCCCCTCTCAGGTCCCATTCCTAGAAGTCTTCACTCTCTACCCACTCCCCTTTGCCTCTGAGAGATTGCTCTTCCCCACCCCCCCAACCTCCCAGGGTGTTCCACTTCCTTGGGGCATCAAGTCTCTACAGAATTAGGCACATCCTCTCACACTGAGATTAGACAAAGCAGTCCTTTGCTACATATGTACCAGGGTCCTCAGACCAGCCGGTGTATGCTGTTTGGTTGGTGGTTTACATATATGTTCATAGGCATGTGTAAATATATGTATATAAATATATGTACATAGTTTGCTATCTTTCTGGAAAATCATAATGAATGCAGACATTAACTACCATTGTATCTACTTGCAATTTAATGGTAGTACTTCCCTTCTTCTTCAATCCTTCAAGACTTCAGACTTCTTGAAAAATATTTCTGTCTTTTCACTTCCTTTTTTAATGAGTTGGATGTTCATTCATGTGCTCATTCTACATTTGCATGGGATCTGAGATCTGTGGCTTTTAATTGACCAACCATCATATTTGACAGGTATTTATTACTTAGTATTTTTAAGCTTGTCCTTGAAAATGAAAACTTGCATGTGAATCTTAATCCCCCATCTCTAAGAGCTTAAATCTAGTTTAGAGTAGATGGCTATGATTTAGTGATGTGTTTGTATATGTGCATGTGTAGATATTTAAAAGAGACAGTGATTTTGTAATGTATGGAGACATGAAGGAGAGAACAGAAGGAAGCTAACTAAAATAGCCTGCTGAAATTGTACACTGTTATGGAAACACTATGTCTGAGAGGCTGGAGATGCTGTTTCATTGATATACTGCTTGCTCAGAGCTTGATCCCTGGCACTGTACAATCCAAGTATATCCCTAAAATCATGTAATCACAGCACTGAGGACATAGCAGATAGAGGATCAGAAGTTCAAGTTTGTCTTCATCTGCCAAGTAAGGTCCAGGCCAGTCGGAACTGAAAATCCAGTTGCTGAAAGAACAGAAGAATTCTGACATTACAGTGGCACATTGTAGGGACTTATTACTGACAATCTGCTACTGTACACTGCAAATCGGACAAGACTGTAGAAGAAATATCTACACATGCACATTCACAAAAGAGAGTATGGAAAGAGAAGGAGGTATCAACTAACCTGATTGTCCTAACCACAGCATTGGAATGAATATATGTATGTGTGTGTATATATATATATATATATTCAGGTTTTGATGATTGGTCAATTAAAAGCCATAGATCTCAGGTATCATACAAAAGTAGAGTGAGCACATGAATGAACATCCAACTCATGTATATATATATATATATATAATTTTATTACTTATGCTTCAGTAACACCATAGGGGAAATAACTGAGCTAGTAAGACTCATGCACTTGTATTTCTCTGCACATTACTGAAGTTCTAAGTATCCTCTTGACAGGGAGATATAGAAAGTATCCTTGGGGACAGTGATGATGTGGGAGGAGAATTCCTAGTGAATTTCTGGCATGGCCATGGCATTCTACCCTGTGCTGAAGCTTCTGTCACCTTGGATATGGGGATGTGGGATATTCCTCTGTGGAAGGTGGCTGCTGTTCTGTGAGGTGAAGTAGCAATGTCTTCTGCTCCATAAATGGCACATTGTTCCTGTGGTTTTTTTCAATTGTATGTTACAGAAGCTTGCAACAAGACTGTATTCCTAGACACATAACTGTGTGGATTGCTGTTCCTTCCAGAGGGTGACTGCACTCAGTGAGGTCAGGTGAATTCTTAATTGGTCAGATAAGGCTAGAGCCTGTGTTTGGGCAGTGGAAGGGAAAGGCAAAGCTGAAAATTTTAGAGAAGAGAGAGAAAGAGAGAGACTGTGGGAGAGACAGAGATGACAGGGAGAGAGAAAGAGAAAGAGAGAGAGAGACAGAGAGAGAGAGAGAGAGAGAGAGACAGAGAGACAGAGAGAGACAGAGACAGAGAGAAGACAGAACTAGAAGGAGATGAGATGGAGCTGGAGCTGACCCACGTGATCTGGAGGAGCCATAAGTAGCTAGGGAGTTAATAGATGGGCATTAAGCAATGTAGGGTACATTTGCCCAATCCAGGTATGCAGCTTGTATTTATTTTAATTGAGTTTTTTTGTTCTTTGCCAGGGCAGTTTGTGGTTGGAGATTTACCACTATAATTTTGGCCAGTTATTACAAATCTCTAGTGTTATCATTTTATGGGCATAAGGAGATTTGAGCAAGTGGTAGCCAGCTTTCGGCAGGCTAGCCACAGGGTTGGATGGCCTGGGAAGTCAGAGTGGCTTGGCAACAGCTGGCCCCATGAACCTTCGGAGCAGGTGAGACTGCTGTTGCCAATGAATAGTCGGTTTAGCGTGGTTTGATTTATAAAACTACACACTACACGCAACTCAGTACAATGAAGAAGTTCTTCGATTCCTTTGTGGCTATCAGAGTATCGAACATTTCCTACTTTGCTCTGGTATGTTATATTTGATGTCTGTCCATTGACAATATGAAAGGGAAAACTTAAATGACTCCATGTAGAAAAGGGATGGGCAGGTTCTCATTTGTTTTAGGCCTCGATAGTTTATAGACAGAAGATAAATCTAGTCTGAGAAGTAGAAAAATAAATGATTTCTCTGCAATTTTCAATATCAATTAACACTAAATGATTTATTCTTTGCTTGCTAAATGGTATACTTGCCTGTCCATTCATAGGAAAAAATCTGTTCTTCACAATATTATCATACTTTATTATTTTATACTAATGTAACTGTAACATATGTGCATACATTCCCATTTTGGGATATGTATTTGAATGCACACATATTCATTACTTTTTCAATTCATATATACATACAGTTTAAATATTTTGATTTCTTAGGTTATATGCTTGCATTCCCGAAGGAGATACTGTAGAGGTTTGGTCTTTTGCTTGTATTGTAATATTATGCTGGCCTTCCAAGACCTAGATGCAAACAGGGAAAGGAGCACCTCCATGAACCTAAGTGACATACGCAAGTGAGACTATATAACTTTGTCCCCTGATTGGTGAGTAAAGAAATAAGCAAAGTTCTTAGGTTCCCAGTTGTGGAGTTAGAGGAGACCACTAGGGATAGAGAATGAGGAGGAAGGTCAGGAAGCTGCCATGGGATGAGTTATGAATACATGGCCATGAGGGCTGACCCATTGGAGTTAAGAACAACCTAGATGGATCATAGCAAGTTATAATTCAGGGTTATTGATAGGAAATAAATTCTAATAACAAAGAAGGTAGATAACTGCCTAACTCTCATGCTGATTAAGGCTTATTATCAAAATAAAAATGTCGGTCTTTTGTCTGGGAACGGAAAGATCAAGGGTGGGTAGAAGCCCAAATTTGAGATTAAATAATTATTACAAACTAATTATTAAAATATTTCATTATTATTTTTAAATTTATGTGTATGTGTCTATGTTTGGCTATTGCATATGTGTGACATGCCTGTGTAGGCCAGAAGATGGCATCACAGCCACTGAAACAGAAGTTACAGGTGGTTCTGACCCATCTGTTAAGACAGCTGTGGCCTTCAGAAAGAATAAACAAGTACTCTTACCCATCCTTCTGTCACCCCCACTATGGTTTTTTTTCTTTTTTCTTTTGAGGCAAAATCTCTCATTGAAATAGTAATTCACTAGTTTGCTTAGACTATTTAACCAGCATGGCCCAGAGATCTTCCACTCTCAAGGCTTGGGTTACTGTAAATGCTTCCAGTCTTCAATTTTTGTTTGGATGATAGACTCAGACCATCATGTTTGTGAAGTGAGCACTCAGCCAACTCAGTCATCTCAAACCATCAACGTTTTATAAATAGCATTCCTATTTGTTTTGAACAATCATGTGCAGAGGTTCTAGTGCAATGCCTAACACATAAGAGATACTCTTGAACAATCACAGAAGCATTGACTATTTATTAATTGTCATAAACTATTGGCTGGTCACTCAGGTTGCATTTTGAAAACTTCCAGAAACATTTTGTATATTCACTTGATCAATACCCTCACAAAACCTGTGCACTATGGTTTGGGCAATGTCACTGATAACAGTGGCCAGGGGATTCAGACACATACACACACACACACACACAGAGAGAGAGACAGAGAGAGAGAGAGAGACAGAGACAGAGACAGACAGAGACAAAGACAGAGACAGACGGAAGGAGGGAGGGAGGGAGAGAGAGAGAGAGAGAGAGAGAGAGAGAGAGAGAGAGAGGTTCTATTTTCCTAGAGCCCTTGTTTGCTCTTCCCTAAGGGAAGTTGAGGCACTATGAATAGAGAGTCCTCACAGTACATTGCACACTGGACGAGAGGGGGAGTTCTAGTCTCTGCATCCCAATTTCATGATTGCAGCTTCTGTGCAGTCTTCTCTGTTTCAAGTCTAACAAAGAGAAACTAGAAGTCAGTCAGTCTCCTCTCTCACATAAAGTGGTTTGAGATAGAGTGCTCTGGCTTTTCACCAAACCACAAAGGGCAGGTATAATTAACCATTACAGAGACACGGTCTCCAGTCAATATCTGTCTAGTAAAAAGGTAAGTGGACAAAAGTTAGATCCTCAGCCTCCACAGAAGTGGATAAGGTATTCCCAGAGAGTGCTGATCTGGTATCACACAATTTGAATAAAGACAATGCTAATTGTCTTGAGAAGCACATTTAGAACTGTGTTAAGATGTCTCAACATGTGTTTTTCTCTGAAATCAAAACGGTACCTCCCTGCTTGACTCTCAGCTTTCACTCCTGCAATGGAGAAGCTCTTTTCAACATTGGGTCTACCGTCTGGTTCTCCAGGTGATACTGCAAGACAGGTATCATCCAGAGATGTCAAAGATGTAAATCAGAACTTAAAAAGTGGTTTGGTCATGTCCATGGAACACCACATTGTCACAGCTGGCATGTGATCTCTGGCTGATTAGTTTTTCAGTGATCTTTTGTGCTGCTCCATCTTCCTCGCAGCTTTGTTAATGAATCAAGCTGCTGTTATAGCAATAGGGAGCATGCTGAATCCTGATTTCATCTGAGTTGGATTTGGACCCAAATAGTTTCTTTTTCCTACTGTGTGATGTTGGACGAACTATGCAACTCTTCTGAAGTTCAGCAGCTCGATTTGGTGGGAAAAAGTTATATAATTCATACATTGCAATAGTTTTGCTATGAATTAATGTGATAATATACATAAAACAATTAATAAAATTTGGTACTAATTTATATGACTAATCAAATACCAGCATTAGAACATTAATTACATCAATAATCTCTCCACTGTGCTATGATGAGACTTTTTTTTCCCATTTTAGCATAGTATAGCCTATTGGCATCTCAAGGGCTCAGGTCCAGAAATTTCTGCATAACATCTACAGATGTTCAAGATTTTGGTATAAAATGACAGAACAGTGGTTCCCCCCAATATCCAATATGTTATAAATTCTAAATAAATAACTGAACTGCTGTACAGTACTGTTTGGGGATAATGGCAAGAAAAACACTCATGTTCCATGATTAAGCAATTTTTTTCCTGTTTCCTCCAAATAAATAAGGAGAAAAATATGTATTCTTAGATGAATTTTCAAATAAATTATGACTCTGACTTTTTGGTTATAGATACCATTATAGCAGCAACCTTGTAACATATATCATGAAATAAACTACAAGAATAAAAACAAATCTATAAATAAGAATTATTGGAGATTCAAAAATCATAAAGTGTTTACAAATTGAACCTTTTGAGGGTTAATGCATCAATACAATATTCAATAATTGACTATAATTCATTTTAAAATGCAAATGTAAATCAAAATATAGGAAATATAAGATAGTTATTCTAATACACCTATGTTATATACAGTTGAGAGGCATTCATGAGAAAAGTCCAGTGGGTATGGTAGGTTTGCCTATAAAATTTTATATACATTTGTGTGTGTGGTATGTTTATGTATGTGCACAGGGGAAAGCATGTGTGTGTGTGGATATATTTGGATGCACATGTATTCATTCATGTGTAAGGAGGCCCAAAGTTGACATCAGTGTTACCCTAGATAGCTTTAACCATCAACCTGACATAGTCTGGAGTCACCAAGAACAGCTTCTTGAGTAATTGACTAGATTGTGTCTAAGGGCATATCTAAGGGGATTTTCTTGATTGTCAATAGATATAGGAAGGACAGTATACTCCTGGACAAGTGGTCCCAGACTGCACTAACAAGCTTGTTAAGATAGTAAGCAAATCATCAGGCAGCATTCTACTCCTCTGTGGTTTCTGCTATACTTTTTTGGCAGTGACTGAAATCTTTGGTTAGAGGTAATGCAACAGCAAGCAGCCTATCTTCAGATTCCTTTTGAATTCCTGCCCAGGCTTCCTTCAATGATGAGTTGGAATTAGGAAGCTTGAATAAACACTTCCTCCACTAAGTTTCTTTGGTCAGAGTGTTTTTTATCAAAGGAACAGAAAGGAAACTATAGAGGTATTACTCAGTTGCTCTTTACCTGATATGTTGCTGCAGCAAGTTCTCTTGTAGAAGAGGAACTCATTATTTGACTAGTCTTGCTAGCTAGTTTGCTCTAGGCGTGGGCTGTTCCTGCATCCTGAATGTCAGTACTGCAGGCAACTACCATATCCCACTGGCATTTACATGGATTCTAGGGATCTGGAACTCTGCCCTTACGCTTATGAGGCTAGTAATTTTTCCCCTGAGCCATCTTCCTAGCCAGGCACTGAAGTAATCATCTAACATTATATGAAGTTAATATCTAACACTGTTAAGTTCATTTTGCATAACAGATAAATCAAGTGTAACTACTCTTGTTTTACCAGGCCAAGTACTTACCCATGATACTCTGTTTTAGGAGAATATATTATTTGTGTTCTTATTTTAATTAAGTGTATTTAATATATTCTTTAAATAGTAATATTAATCTCGCAGTAAAATTAAATGTATTAAAGTATTTTAATAAATATCTCATTAATTTAGCACCAAGCATATTTTGGTAGTTATTTATGCTGACATATAAAATGTACATAATAAAACAAACATTTAAAACAAAATAATATCCTCTAATACTTCTTACTATGACCAAAAGTGAAATACATAGGGTTGAGGATGTGAATGGAGTGCTTACATACAGCAATGAGGACCTGAGTTTGATCCCACAGAACCCATGTTAAAAAACAATCAGGCATAGTGGTACATGCTTGTAGTACCAGCTCTGGAGGGCAGAAACAGGCAGCTCCAGGGTAAAGAGACACCCTTCCTCATAAGGAACTTCCATAACATACAATTGCATACATGCAAGCATGCATATACACTTACATGTTGTGTGCACACAAACAAGTTGATACACTCAAAGAATTTCACAGGATGGCTATTGGCTCCTATGGCAGAGCATGATGGTAATATTCATGAAGCTTTGGGTTCCAAAGTCAGTACCTCAAGCAATAACAACAACAGAACAAACCTACACAAAGAATTTCTTAGTGCATCTTAGTGTTGGAGAAATATGTGGATTATTTATTACATGATAGGAAGTGTTTTGGGTATAGACTTAACCTTCCAGATTTAATTTTTGACTGTGACATTGGATAAGATCTCTGTAGAGATCTCCTTAGCACTCAAAATGTCCTCATCTTATACATAGATTTCAAGCTTAATCACTATACTTACCCATTCTCCAGTTCAGTTGAGCTGAGCTGGAACTTCCTGTGAGATCTGAGGAACTGGAGAAAGCCATCGGTGAGAGGAAAGAGGCCAAAGGGTCATCACAGTTGTCTGAAAAGACGGTGAGAGCAGGAGAGGTCAGATTCTATGGGCAAGAAATATTTTACAAAGAGGGAACTTATAATGTAGGCACTCTCTTTTATTGAGCATCTGGTCTGGAGAAGATTGAGAGCTTTTTTTCAGTGTGTGTCTTTGCAGTTACTTCTTATAATCCTCAAATGTGGTATGACTTCCGTTCATTGATGGAGAAATGAAGGCTTCGGGGCTTCAAGGTCAAAACACTAGTAAATAGTATAGCCAAAAACTCTTAAGAAGATTTGTTTGAATTACAAATCCACCTATCCATTGTTTCCTTTAGTTGAGCATTTGAGCAAAACCTCACAGCTTGTCTGTGTTTAGTCTGTGAGAAGGGAGACTCTCACTGGGCGTCATTTATTATCCTATCTTCAGCTTCCAAGAAACCTTGTGATTAATGTGCCTATCAAAATAGGATAATTTTGAGTTTCTTACTACAACTTATGCGTGATCAAAGGGGATATGTGCTACTTATACATGTGTTCCCTTATGTTACAGGAAGTGAAAAAGAATAGTCTCAGATTTTATACAGTTTTGAGCTAGATAGGAATCTCAATAACTTTTTAGACTTCCCTGGTGAGGTACATTCTAAGGCTGCTTTGATAATACTAAACAAGATAAAGCCATGGACAAATACATGTCTTGACAACAGTGTTATATCCCGCTAAGTTCACACTAATCCATAGCCACGGGATCTCAGATGGTGTGACTTGCTGGTTACACTTAGCACTTATCACATACATAACTGTTTTGAACATTTGTGCTCACCAAAACTATCCTTGAGATTTCATTGCCATGAAACAAAATTAAGAGGCAGGATATTTGAAATTTCCATCCTCATTGTGGGATTAGTGTTACAGAAGTCCAGTTTCTCATCCTCTTTCCTTTGGTCACATAGTGTCTCATCATTTTGGACTTGTTACATACTCTCACCTCGATAACAGACTTTTGACCCTCCAGAACTGTCAGCCAACAACATTTTATTATAAGTTACTCTGTCTCATATATTTTGTTATGGTAGAAGAACACAAGTTAGGGGACTTAGTCATCAATGAGTTGTAGTGCTGCCATGATGTGATCCCTGTTTTTTAGGGGAGTATCTTTAGCAATGAATCTACTGCACAATAGAACTCAAGTAAAGGTATGTGGAAGGAATGGCATGGTGAATGATACAGGCAAACAAGGACTAGTCAATCAACCAATTAGCTAACCACACCAAGCCAACATTCTTTTCTTGTTTTTATTTTGTTCACAATTGGTTCTCAGAGACATTGAAAAATGACTCCATAACATCTAGACAAGACCTGCTTTTGAATTATCAAAGCAGATTTGAAATGTGCCACTCAAGGTCAATTTTCTGTTATGCAGTCACTTGGGAAGAACTGATCTGACATGTGAAAAGAACATTTACATAAGATCTTGATTGTTTATCCAGCTAATTCTTCCAAAGCTGTTTTATGGGTAATTGGAGGAAAAATAACCAGAAACGTGATGCTTAAACTCTTGTTTGTTAAGTATGTATAAAAATCACCTAGTAAACTGGGTTTCAGGTTTCTCCCAAATGCAAACATCTAGAAATGTTTGTTAAGGATGAAACACAGCCATATCCCAGATGGAGGAGGAAATCATGAGAATCACATTAATGGCAGCTTGGGGTCTCTGGGGATGGGGCATGCCAGCAGGAAAACATGGACCGTGTCCCTGCTTTACACAGGATGGTGATAGAGAGTTGCATATGCACCACACAACATGTGTTTGACCCCTATCTCTCCCTCCTTTTCTGTTATTCTGTGTGCCCTCCTCTCTTTCTCTCTCTGTCTGACACACACACATGCAGAGAGAGAAAGATAGATAGATATAGAAAGATAGAGAGAAAACAGACATTGCATTGCATGTTCTTATGAAACTTTTGACATCAAGAAACATCAGAACAACAGATACAGCTGGAGACATAGCTTAATTTGCCGAGTGCTTGCTATGCGACCGCAAGGACCTGAGTTCAATCAACCAAGTAAAATCCTGAATGCTATGTTTCCCTCTTTTAATTCCAGCACTGGGGAGCAAGAAAGAATGAAGCTCAAGGGGTTGCTTGTCACCGACAATAATGAATTTAGTGTACTGCAGCTCAGCACAATGAGAGATTCTGTCTTGAAAGACATAATCGATACCATCCAGAAGTATGATGCTCAAGGCTGACCTCTCACTGCCACATACACAGAAAGGTACCAGAATGAATATGTACTTGCAAAACTGTACAGTTGCACACTAGATCATGAATACACACACACACACACACACACACACACACACACAGTGCAGTTATCTTTATCTGGCTCTGATATATTTTCATATGCCATAGATGACTTTTTAAGTACTGTGTACCTGGCTCTGACCATCCTCTAAGCCTTTTTTTTTTAAAAAATCAGGTTTTATAGAATCATCACCCCTTCAATTTTCTACACATTGGTATTTTGTATTTTAATAGGATTGAATGTATTCCCTAAAGAAAGTCAGAAGTCAATTCAAGTCACACATTTACTTAGAAAACAGACTTGGTGCTTAATTTTCACCTTTAATTGTTAAAATGCCTGCAATGTGGAAACATAGGTATTACCTAATTATTTTGCTTTTGCCCATACTTAGATGGGCACTGGGGATAGATCTGAGAAAAACCAAGCCATACACCATATTTTGCTTACAGACCATTCACAAATATAAGTGTATGAAGAGATACACTGCAGTGTAAGCTTCTATAAGGGGCTAGCACAGCTCAAGATTCTTCCATATTTGTCCAGCCTTCTGTGCTCCCCTCACAACAGCTTTAGAAGGACCTGATCTCCAAAAATACATTGCCCTCACAGCAATAACAACCAAAATGCTTACTGGGTATTTCTACCTATGACATTTCTGAGAACAATGTTCCCTCTTTATTCATCAGCAAATCTCTGAACCTTTGTCAAGGGACATGTCCAGAGGAAAAGTTTAAGTGTCTTGTCTTTACAGATCTTTGTGCTTAAAGAATGAATTTCCCGGAATTCAGCTGTATGAAGATTTCATGTCCCCAAACAATGATAAAAATGGGGAAAATTTCAAATAAAAAAAGAAGAGATGTCACCCTGCCTTCCATCTTGAATAAGAAGGTGGTTCCCCCTGGTAACTCTATGTTTACACTGACAAAGAATACACCAAGCACGGGAGCTTGGAGTTTGCAATTCCTAGATCTGTTGCTTCTCCTGACAGTGTCAGAAGACAATCTAGGAAAGTGGAGGTAGCTGTGTCCTGTATCTGCCAAGTAGAGAGTCATCTGAACCATACCCTGCCATAAACTATGTAATAGAATAAGAATAAGAGGAAGAGAAGCTGTCATTATGAAGCCCACATGACTAGATATGAGCAAGTGCTTCTGGGGATAGCTGCTGCCTTCGCGAAGGAGATCTAAAGATTTTATTCCTAGGTTCTTGATACTGTGCTATGAAAACCCTCCAAAGAACAGGTGCTGCCAACAGCTTTTCTGTTTTAAGGGCTCAAAGTAAGTCAAGGACACAGAAGTACAGAAAAGAGGAAAGTGAAGGAAGAGATTACAAGGTGTACTCAGCATGCAGCATCCTGATAGAGGCTGGCTTGACTTCACACCCAACATGTCTGGAAAGGAAGAAAAGGAAATGCCATCTGCTCTGTCATCCCATGGGCTTCCAGCAAGCCTACCACATTGTCTTTCAAATTTAGGCATCTCTGCTTCTGTAGTTTTCTAGTGTTTTCACCAATGTTGAATTTCCCCTCTTCTGCCATGTTTGTGTGTGTGTGTGTGTGTGTGTGTATGCATGTGTGTGTGCCCACAACTAAACAATGTAAAATAGAGAAGAATCCTGATCTGGAGGGAAGTTCTGTTCATGAGATGGTGTCTATGTAGCCCATAATCTCTAACTTGCAATCCTTCACCCTCCACATCCAGAGTATCAGGCATTCTAGTGCAGGAGATTTTTTTCAGTATCACAAACAAACAAAACAACCAAACAAACAAATTCTTAAGGAGCTTTAATGATTAGTCTTAGTTGTCAACTTGGCTACATCTAGAATCATTAAGTATGGAACCTCTTGGCACAGGTATCAGTAAATCTCTTAGTTGGGTTAGTTGAAGCAAGAAATCTCACCCAGAATGTAGGGTGTACTTTCTGGTAGTACTTAGATATAAGGTCCAACAGAAAAGTTTTTGCTCTTTTCTGCCTTTCTTTGCATCTTACTGACAGGCTCATCTAAATTGTCAAGAGTTTGTCTACTCCATTGTTGCTGAAACTATTAATGCCATCCTTCACTGATATCATGATTCAATGTCTTTCTTCATCAGGTATGGAGTAAAGGACAATGGTTATCCAAGAATCTTTCAGGCTGTTGGTACCAGATTTCAGATGCTGAATCACCAGTTTCCTGTACCGGGAGGGTGATACTGAAGTACCAGTATCCTGTACCAGATAAGGCATGCTGAAGAACCAGTCTCCTGTACCAGATGCCTGGTGCCTTCTGGCTGAGCAGATACCTGTTCTAAGCTCCTCCAATGTGAAAACAGCCATTGTTGCTTCCCCAGATGATGTGTGAATCAATCTATAAATCCCACTTTGAGATATATGCATTCCACATTCTCTTCCTACAGAGTCTCCTGACCAGGACAGGAAGGGAATACCAGATTTTCCTCATATCCCACTCCAATGCATTGTTCTGAGATAGACCATAGGGATTCTTCAAAAATTGTGAAGCAGATATAACTTAATATACAACAAACTATTTCTAGCTCTCAAATACTCCTTCCTGTGGCATTCCTTCCAAATCTCAGCTGCAATTAAAATTCAAGCCTCAATTAAAATTTTTATGATTAATTTTCTTTAGAAAGTGGCTGATCATCTTTGCTGTTTTTTTTGCTTTTAAAACACATTTTATTTTTATTTAGGTATGTGTGTGTCTCTATGTGGGTATGCACACATGTGGGTAGGAGCCTGTGTAAGGCAGAACAGGTCACCTGAAACAGGAGGAACAGGTTGCTTCGAGCTGCCTGACTTGAATGCTGGGAATTAAACCCAGGTCCTGTACAAGTGTAGCAAGAACTCTGAAGTACCTAGCCATCTCTCCAGTCCTCTATTGTTTTCTTTTATTGCTTAAAAACAAAATGTCAGCTTTCTTCCATCCCTGTAGAAATATAAATTCAAGACTGCACGGTGAAGCCAAAATCACATCAGCTTTTATAAATTAGAAGCTCTTGACACATTTGACCCATCTACCAAAAACATATTGTAATGGTCAAAGATTGTTGGGTTTATGGTACTAGATAGACATCTGATCTCAATTTTGTCTGAGGAGATTTGAACCAAAAGTCTTTGAAAACGAACAAACAAACAAACAAACAAAAAACAATCCATCCATGACTGTTCCTGGATCAACCTAGAGCAGGGCATAGGTATATTACTTTGCACTGTTGACTGCCGGTCAAGTACCACTTCTGTATGATATGCTGCCATTATTTACATTATCCATAACTATTTATTTAGTGTGAATTTGTGTGGAATGAGAAATGTCTTCAGAGAATCATGGTATTGTTGGTGGTATCTGGAAGACTGTTGAACGCTCAGATGCTGGAGTCTCCTTGCAAGAAATTGAGAGTTGAGGGCCCATCATGAGGTATTACAGCTCATTCCCACTTGCTAATCAGCCTGGGCCTCCTGACACAGGGATCAGTGTATTTTGTCACAAGGATAAGAAAAGTAAGACAATTAATATGTCTTATTGCTTGTACTGTCTACTTTTGTGTGTCAACTTGACACAAACTGGAGTTATCACAGATAAAGGAGTTTCAGTTGAGAAAATGCCTCTATGAGATCCAGCTGTGAGGCATTTTCTCAATTAGTGATCAAGGGTAGAGGGCCCCTCGTGAGTGGTACCATCTGTTGGTTGGTAGTCTTGAGCTCTATAAGAAAGCCAGCTGAGCAAGCGAGGAAAAGCAAAGCAAGCCAGTAAGTTATATCCCTCCATGGCTTCTGCATCAGCTCCTGCTTCCTGATGTGCTTGAGTTCCAGTCCTGACTTCCTTTGGTGATGAGCAACAGCATGGAAGTGTAAGCTCAATAAACCCTTTCCTCCCCAACTTGCATCTTGGTCATGATGTTTGTGCAGGAATAGAAACCTTGATTAAGACATTGCTAAAAGAAAGTTGTTCTCCTAACAATCGAAATACTTGGTATGAAACAGTGCATTTTAATTTTTTTTCTCACATCTACATTGCTTTCTGATTTTTCCTTCAGTGCATTTCCTACGCTTTCCCCCTCAAAGGGTAGGAAGGACAAAGAATGGACAAACAGATAAGAACAGAAAAATAGAAGAAACTCATCTTTGTTTCAGAGTGTCTGCATGAATAGTCAAGGATGTACATTGATGCTTCACATTGCAGAGGTGAGGATGACTCACTCTTCACAAATAAGAACGCTGCATTATGAGGATCTTCTTTCATAGCACGGAGCAGCACACACAGAATGCAGGGTAGATGCACCATCAGCACAGCATTTTAGAAGTTACTGTTAAGTGTTTAAGATGCTGCTGCTTTAAGTAACATTTTTTATGTTTCCAACATCTGTTTTTTATTTGTTATTATTAAAGCATGAATGGAGTTATAGATGGTACTAAAGTGAAATTGTGTATATGATCTTGATTATTATAGTAAATAGTCTTCATATGGGATTTGGAACTTAAGATATTCACTTGCATTTATTGGTACAATAAAATTCCTCTTTGGATTGAATATGTAACAACCTTCTTTCTTTAAAAGATATAAAGTATGAATTCTTTCTCATGTCTTTACTGGTACTTAGTGGTGATAACTCAGGATATTGCCCTTCATTATTTTTCACATTGTAACCTATAATTTCACTTAGCAAGCAATGAGAATAAATAGTGTGGTTTTGCTCTTCAATATGTCCCTTTTTTATTTTTCAAACATAAAACCCAAGGTCAAATGGCTTCACAATGAGGAAACCAAAATATAACAGTTCTTTAACATATAGCACAGAGAAGCTCATCTTCTGTGTCTGCCCTCCATCTTCAAATTATAATAATATGCAAACATGGAACTTTACATCACCCTCTGGGCAGTGTTATCCAGACAGTTTGGTATAAGACAGTGGATTCAGACACAAGCCTGAGGTCAACTAACAGCAAATCTTACATTTTAGCAACAGGTGCTGGCATGTGTCTCAGTGGTAAAGCCCATGGGTAAATTCCTAACAGGAATATCAAAATTTGCTTAAAATTAAAAATTAAGTTTGAAAATTTGTGCTACCAAATAATTGCATGTAAGACTTTAAATGACATGGCCTGAGATACAGAGATATGGGCCTGCAGTGATGCAACTATCTGTCTGTGGTCAGCAGGTATGCAGCTCTCTGTCTACAGTCAACAGTGATGCAGCTCTCTGTCTGGGGTCAGCAGTGATGCAGTGCTCTCACTGGTATGAGCAGTGATGCAGCTATCTGTCTGGGATGAGCAATAGTGCAATTGCCAGGATGCTGGGTCAGTTCTCCATTTTGCAGAATGACTAACCCGCAGAAGTCATCTGGGTTGTCAAAAGTAGAGTTCTGCGAAGTCAGGAACAACAGTAGGAACAGAACAAAGGAGACTGTCATGAGAATGAATACTTGGCAATGTCCGTCATGCACACAGAAACTGTCCCCCTTTTTGTTGTGAATGTTCAATCAGGGTCAATGTGAGTCTTTACCCATTGTCAATCTCTAACCTGCTCTTCAATACCACGTAGTAACTAAGACTTGTAGACTGATTACCTCAAATGAATGTAGCTTTCTTTCTCAGATTGTGTAAGGATGTACCACAGTCCCAGCCATGAATTGCTTTATTATTGAATTACACACCCCACCCCAGTTGTGCTTTCATTCTGCTGTTGGTTTGTAATTTTTAATTTTTGGATATTCTATGCTTTTATACAATGTAGATTATCACATCCATCTACCATTACCTTCCCTGCTATTCCCTTGAGGATTCTCTATACTACCACCCTCCTAGGTTCATATCTACTTTCTATTTGGTTGTTGATTATAATCCCTAGTCCAACTAGTGTCACCCATATGGCTATGGATTAGGTGCCATCCATTGGAGTAAGAGTTACCCAGTGAATCTGTTTCTACAAAGGAGAGTGACTCTCCTGCCCTTTTGATCAATTGACAGTATCTCTTCCAATAGGGATGGAGTCTTGGGAGCTCCCTACTACCTTTGATGGAATTTTGACTGGTTTCATTTTTTACAGGTCTTGTGCAGATAGCTACAGCTGGTGGAAATGATGTGTCCAAAAGCCATGTCATGTCCAGAAGTCCTATTGATATTTGTTAACTTGTTTTAGTTCTAATATAAGGAATATTTTATTCTCTGCCAGCCACTTTAATCTATTATTTTCAATTTCTGTCTTGAAATCTAATCTGTGAAAGGCTTGTTGAGTTTAACAAAAGTTTCTTGCAGATTACTTATAAGGTCATTTTCCAACTTTTATGGTTAGATACTGACTCTGTATGACCTGGTGACTCAAACAAATGAAGACTGGAAGGAATAGACTCTACTCTAAAAGAAATCACAGGGTTGTGACATATCCTATTTGGAGAACTATGCAGAACAGTGTGACTCAGCAAAATGCCACTCTCAGCACAGGGAACATGCTGCTCTCCAGTAGTGATAGGGCTAGGGGTCAGGGAGTCAGAGGATTAATCAGAAATGTAAGTCAGATATTTCTATTGGAAATAGAAGGCCAAGCTCACACTTCTGTTGTGTACTGGGTCATCAATGGAGCAGAGTTCCATTTGACCATTCCTGGTTTCTTAAAAGGAGGTCAACCAACATTTGCAAAGGATCCTGTTGTTTAATACTGACCTGTTTGGGATAGGAAGTGGAAATAGTAATAGAAAATACATGATATAAAAGTGGAAGGGGCAATACTGGTGTTCTTGTGGTGCAAGCAGAGATGGGTCCAAGGAGATAGGGGAGAGCAATAGACATTAGAGGGATGATCAATCTATGTTTGAAAATACCTTAAAGAAACCTGTCACTTTGTATGCCAATGAAAAAGTTAAGTTGACCTGAATAAAATTAAAGAAGAAGAAGAAGAAGAAGAAGAAGAAGAAGAAGAAGAAGAAGAA
>JADRCH010000032.1:18620437-18632937 GCA_019843965.1 Rhynchomys soricoides
CATTATCTCAATTGGGGTGTCCTTCTCTCCTGATGATCTTAGCTTCTGTCAAGCTGACATAAACTAGCCAGTACACAGAATAAACTCTAACTGAGCAATTACTTCTCAGAAGGTCAGCTGTTAACTGACTGTAGGTCAGAAAACTTGATAAAAGCTATGGACGTGAATAAATGTGTAGGAACCTTAGATACTTGTGGAAGTTACTGTGAGAGCAGTTCTCCACTCTGTGTTGGAGACATATTGATGTAGATGGCTTACCATCCTTCAGACACCAAGTTCATCTTAGTGCTTAGCAGTCTGCCTCCAGCTATTCACTTCATTGTGATTGTGACACATGAGTTCTAGTGAATTCTCAGGAACTTTGATTTACTATTGTCTATACTACCAGCTTCTGTTGAAATTACTGTCGTTCTCTCTGCCTGTGTTTCCTAAAATGGAAGTGCTGATCTAATGTCCTGTATCTAAGTTTTGAGGTCAGAAAGAATTCTCACTGAAATCTGGCCTCCTCGGCTTTCCGACAAGAACTCCTCAGCATGTTACTACTGTATGTGCTTGTCCTCCAGTATGGACATACTTTAAGGATAACCTTGATTGAAAGCAGTAGCATAAAGATACCGCATACAGAAACCACTTTCCTCAAGGTTCTCTGTTTTTTTCTAGACTCTGCTTCTTTTTCTTATGGATTCTGATTAAGTGAGTAAGGGAAAAGCAGGTGTGCAGAAGCAGTGAGGGTCCTGCTGAGATCTGAACAACTGGCCCCTTTCTTTCTGACACTGTGTGGAAGTGTGTCTGTTAATGTGGATGATGTGCATGTGTGATTGGTAGTTTGTATCTGAGAGTATAGGTACTTACATGACATGACGTTTGTGCAGGACAGAGGCAAGCCTCAATTGTCAAGCCCTACCTTCCACCTTATTTGAAAAGGGATTTCATTTCAGTCCAGGAGAGTTGCCCCTGGCACTTCCAGGAAATCTGCTGAATGTGTCCCATCTCCCTGTAAGAGTGCCTGGATTACAAATGCATGCTCCCAAAGCTGTTTACCTGGGAATCTATTCCTAAATCTTCATGCTTATACAGTAAGCATGTTACTCATTGAGTCATAATTCTATAGTCCATCTTATGCTTTCATATTTTTATCTCACAATAAAACCCCAAACTCATCTCTAACACTGGTTTCTTCTCTGCTTCCAAAGACAACATTTGCCTTTAAAAAGAATGGGCACTTCCAGCGGAGGGAGGAGAAATGATCCAGGAGTGTAAGACACGTTAAGTTTGTTCTGTGTTTTCGTTAATTAAATGACCATACAATTTCTGCACAACTGAGTAAGGAATAAAAAGATGGAAGTGGTTGAAAGTTGACTTTATAAGAGGAACCAGGTGGTCCCATAAATTTTTCAACCTTGTTTGACTTGGCAGATTAACTTGTGACATATGGCAGTGTAGAGCATACTTCAGAAAAATTGAAAAGATCATTTTCCTAATACAGCTTAACACAGGTAGCAGGTAGACAAGTCTGTTGGAACCCTTTTGGTAATGAATTTATTATAAAATAGGGAATGTGATCATCCACTTTATCATTACCAAAGATGGAAATAGAGTAATGATGTGCATGTACACACACTCAGCATCAATGCCACTAAGAAATGTATTTATAACTACATCTTCAGGTAAAATGTACCTAAGCAGCTTGGAAAATGACTCAAATGGAAAAGTGCTTGCTTTGTAAACACCTTGATCAGATTTCAGCTCTGAAAACCTGCATAAGCATCTCCAGGCATGATAGTAGACACTTGTAATCTCAGTGCAAGGGAGACATCGATTGGCAGTTCCCTGGGACATGCTAAGCAACTAGACTAGTAGACTAGATTTAGGACAGTCTCATAAAAACTATATCAAAAAATAAGGTTAAAAGAAACTGAGAAATAACACTCAAGATGGTCCTCTGTTCACTCTATAAATACACATATGTGCATGCAAACATACATACAAACACACACATAAATAAACATTCTTATAAAACATACTTATATGCATTCATAGGTGTAGAAAATTTATATTTTGGCTTATCACTTTTCATAAAGAGTTATTTTGACATTTTCATGTATGATCATGTATCTTGTTTATATTTCAGAGATGTAAGTATAAAAATGCAGAATAAAAGTGGTAAGTTATCTGCTTCTAAACATAACTCCGAACTATAGAAGATATCCATATGCATGTAAACACACACAGAAAAACATCAGAATGTGTTTCTTGTACCAATTACTTGAAAGGTTGGTTCTGATTCAGCACAATTAACCTCATATGGGAACTTGATAAACCTGCCAGATATCAGATCCAATAGGACTGACTAGATTTTAATTCTGGAGATTCAGAAAGCTGTGCATTAAGAAATCTGGTGGGTGATTCTGATTTACATATCATCATGAATATTGTTAGAGTTAACATATAGGAAACAGACTTTATACACATTTTCTTTAGAGAAATATACATATGTGTGTAATGATACCATATAGGAGTCATATTGAAATTATTCATTAATATAATGTACTACTCATTAATGTTAGGCAGGCTAAGCCATTGGAGAATTAACTTCCCTGCGAAGTTGAAAAGATGCATTCACATACTGCTTCCCAGCACAATACAGAAACAGACAGTGGTTGAGGAACACTGAATTTGAAAAATCCAAAAAGAAGTCACATCCTAAGCTGGCTATCCTGGGAAGGCAAATAGCAATTGGATGTAAGCACTACTTCTATTTTTTTCAATGAATTGACACCAATCCAGCCACAAAAGTTTTAACCTACTGCAAGATGCGCTGGGGTAATGGTAGCTCAAATCTTGTGGGAATATCTAACCAATTACTGGTCTAACTTGAAGCACATGCCTGATATTGTCTGAATTGCCAGAAACTGGAACCTGGATAGCCCAGAGATACAGGGTAGAACAAAAATTTTAAAAAAGGAATTGAAATGATTCCAAATTATATTCTGATACTCTGCTATACTCAGATTGGTTCCTGGCCTAATTGTCATCAAAAGAGAATTGTCCAACAACTGATGGGAGCAGATGCTGAGACCTACAACGAAATACTAGGCAAAGCTTGGAAGCCCTACAAAAGAGGAGGAAGAAGGATTGTAGCCAGAGATGTCTAGGACACCAGAGAGATGCAACCCACAAAATTAACTAAGCAGGACGTATAGGGGCTCACAGAAACTGAAGTGGCAACAATAGGGGCTGCATTGGTCTGTGCTATGTCCTGTGCATATATCTTGTGATTTTTTTTTTAGCTTTGGGGTATTGTGGGACTCTTAGCAGTAGGAGTGGAAGTGTCTCTAACTCCTTTACCCACTCTTGCAGCCAATTTCCTCTTACTGGGTTGGCCTCTTACTTTGCCAACCTTGATATGAAGATCTGTGCCCACTCTTACTGCATCTTGTCATGCTCTATTTTGTTGACATCCCTTGGAGGCTTGCTCTTTTCTGAAGTGAAATGATAAGTAGTTTATCTGTAGAGAGGGGAGGTGAGGAAGGAACTGGGAAGAATGGAGGAAGGAGAAACTGCTATTGGGATGTAGTCTACGAGAGAGAATTAACAAAAAAGAAAACTGTATATTTTATGTACACACACACACGTGTGTGTGTGTGTGTGTGTGTGTGTGTGTGTGTGTGTGTTTGTGTGTGAGTTTGAAGTCATGTCCTCTAAGAGGCCATAGGAAGGCATCAAATCCTCTGGAGCCTCAGGTACAGTTGTGAGCCACTGGGCATGGGTCCTCAATCTGAATTTGGGTTCTTTGAAAGAGCAGGAAGTCCTCTTAAACTTCTGAGTTATCTTTCTGAGATGGAGCAAGTTTGAAAACTTGGATCTGAGACCCAAGTCAATCCACTGAGTCTTTGTATCTGAGGGGTTCTTACAACAGTACATGGTTTATTGTCAGCACTCCACTTTGACCAATCAATGTTAAGATTCTGTCTTTTTAGCGTGGTTTATGTTTCATTTTCCCTTTCTATGGATGAAGAGAACATCCTTTCAAGAGTTCTGTGACTACAGTTTTATGTTTGCTTTGCTTATGTAAATGCATTTCCATGTGGTTCCTCCATGGTTTGACTAAAAATGGCTTTAGGGGGATAGGCAGTGGTGGTGCACACTCCCAGCACTTGGGAGGCAGAGGCAGGTGGATTTCTGAGTTTGAGGCCAACCTGTTCTACAGAGTGAGTTCCAGGACATCCAGGGCTATACAGAGAAACACAGTTTCAGAAAACCAAGAGAAAAAAAAAGAAGCAGAAGAAGAAGAAAAAAACAAAACCAAACCAAACCAAACCAAAACGAAAAACAAATGGCTTTAGAGGGCATCCAAAGTATGGAAAGTGCCATATGACCCTAGATTCTTGTGCTATTCCTGCCTGGCAAAACTATTCTATTCATCAAATACTATTAGGCCTCCATGTGTCCAATGCTCAATACAATTTTCCAGAGGATTCTTAGAACAAGACATATCATCTCCCTGCTCTGGTAACCTTGAATTTATTGTGAATACAAAATATAAACTAAGCAAGCCCTGAGAGGTGAGCCATGTAGCAGACTGAGTTATGCTGACACTGTGAGTGGATGAGTCAAATTTGGGCAGTCGAAATTCTGCTAGGAAAAGCATAGCTTTTGATTACAATGGAATAACAAAAGCACATTATCAGGGGAAGGAAATCAGACGATTTCATTGTACTGATTTCCTGCTCTGACCATTTGACCTAAATGTTAATGTCCTTTGATGAGAAAGACATGGAAATAATATTAGTGTGATGACTCCACAATATTTAAATCATTACAAAGGCAACACATTTGTGCATGTTTGAGAGCATAGGCCTGAGAATCCAAAAGAACCACTGAGCCCTTGTACCCTAAGGAATCTTACAACACTATTTACTATATAGTCTGTGAAGCATTAGGCACACATGCATTTACTGATCAGAGTAACAGATATCTCAATAACATGACCAGGTTCGTGTTACTGGAACACTAACACCATCTATTCATCCTAAAATATCTGCCGACTTCTGAACAGGACCTAAAATTAGCCTTTCTCTGTAGCTCTCTGTGTCCTAGCAACAAAAGGATCTACATCTTGAACACAAGCCTCATCATGTGTGATTCTGGATTTTAAGAACTCATCAGAAAAATGAACATAATACTACCTGAGGACCCAGCTATACCACTCCTGAGCGGTAGATACCCAGAAGATACTCCAACATGTAATAAAGACACATGTTCTACTATTTTCATAGCAGCTACATTTATAATAGCTAGAAGCTGGAAACAACCCAGATGTCCCTCAACAGAGGAATGGATACAGAAAATGTGGTACATTTACACAATGGAATACTACTCAGCTATTAAAAACAATGACTTCATGAAATTCGCAGACAAATGGATGGAACTTGAAAATATCATCCTGAGCGTGGTAATGCAGTCACAAAAGAATGAACATGGTATGTACTCACTCTTAAGTGGTTATTAGCCCAAAAGTTCGAAATATCCAAGAGTCACTTCGCACTAACAGTAGGGCTGAGTGTGATGTCCCATATGGAGGACTTGGAGAAGGGACTGAAGGAGCTGAGGGAGTTTGCATCCCCAGGGAGGCAGCAACAGTGGCAACTGGCCTGAACCCTCGATACTCCTGGAGACTGATCCACCAACCAAAGAATACACATGGAGGGACCCATGGTGCTGGCCACATATCCGGCAGAGGAGGGTTTTGTTATCCATCAGGGGGAGGAGAGGCCTTTGGTCCTAAGGGTATTAGATGACCCAGTAGAGGAGAATGCCAAGTAGGGAAGACGAGCGTGGGTGGGTGGGTGGGTGGGAGAATACCCCCACAGTGGCAGGGGAGGCGAGAGGAAATGGGGAGGTTCCAAAGGGGAGATCTGGACAGGGGGAAACATTTGAAATGTAAAAGTATGAAAAAATTATATATGTATATAAAAGAACTCATCCCACAAATTGGTCTTTCTTCTCCAATTCATCCTCTACACTGCCACTAGAACGAACCCAATTGAAACCTGACTTTCAGAACAGCAGTAACTATTTCTCTTTGTAGTATGTATATATATATCTATATATGTCCCAGCTGAGATTTAGAGAATGGTTATTCTTAAAATCAACATCATTTATTTATCTGAAATTTAACTGTATTTTATATGACCATTCTATTCTATATGGCTAGGCATATCATATCATTCCTCTGATTTCACTCAAAGGTTCATCCAAAGATTTTGAGTTTATTTATTTATTTATTTATTTATTTATTTATTTATTTAATTTTTTCTGGCCCTGCCGCTCCAGTCCTGCCTCCTCCAGCCCTGCTCACTCCTACCCCACTCGCTCTGGCCCAAAACTTTTAGTTTTGTTCTTCTTTTCCTTTTCCTTCTCCTTCTTCTTGTTTGGGAGTTCCCTTTTTAGATTAGGGTACCCTTTACTTTACAGGGATTCTCCTGCCTCTGCCTCCTGAGTGTTCATGTTAAACACTCAGGTTATTTTAATTTTTAAAGTTATATCCATATGTAGTCTCCTTAATATGGGTTTGTGGGCAAGAATGTAGTGCCCTCAGAGCTCACAAGAGAGGATTGGATACCCTGAAGGTAGACTTATAGGTAATTGTGAGTGACCTTACATAGGTTATAGGAGCCACCACACCCTGTTCCTTTACAAGTGCAGTATGTGCCCCCAACTGATGAGCCATCTCTTCAGCCTCACTCTATATTCTTTAAAGCCCCAAACTTCTCAGACCTGGTAAGGACATGTATAGTCCATTGTAGGAAGTGCCCTGCTTGTGTTCCCAGATTTACTTCTCAGATATTATTATTCAGTGCGTGTATAATTTAGCTACTGCTTTCGAAGCCCCTGAACTTCAATCCTGTAAGTTCTGATTCACATTGATGTCTCTTTACTAAGCCTTACATTGCCACCTTCCCATCACTTCCAGAGTCCCATCCAGTGTGACATCCTCTGAAATCCTCCCTGTGTCCTGCTCTGAGAGAATTTTCTTTCTGTTCTATATTAAAAATCCCGGGCATCTCTCTGCTTGAGATGTAACCACACCATGTGTGATTTTCACCCACTAATCTCCATTCCCACTTTTATCTTGAAGACCTTATCAAAGGGGAATTTCACTCCCTGACTCTCAAATCTTCAACTTCTTTTAACAGTGCATTGAGAGAGAGAGAAAGAGAGAGAGAGAGAGAGAGAGGCGGTGGCTTTGGATTAAAGTACAAACATTAAGCCTCATGATAATGATTTATAGAGAAACATTAGAAAGGGATCATGGTGGTTGCAAGAAAATGCATAGTTTTTGTTCGACCCTAATCTTCACAAGAGAAAGAATCAAGTGAATTAGGCTCTGTGAATGGATGGATTAATATTACGGGTAGTAGTATATGAAGGCAGCTGGTGAGCCCAGCTCAAGCACAGCAGCACAGATTCAATGTCAGTCATTTCCATTAGATTACGACACATTCAGTATACATTTCATCTCATTATTGTTTCTTTTGCATTTCTTAGGGATTAAGTCTATTTCAAAGCAAAACAGGTACTTTTACTATTTTCATATAATTAAAAAAGAAAATATTATATTAATTTCAATGGTCCCCTAAAAGAATTAGCAGAGAATATATCTCTGTGGAGTTGTCAGCATAATATGGAATTTTTAAGCTACTCCTCACTGCCACATGTGTATTTTAGTCATCCATCTCTGTATCCTTTTCCAATAGGAATTCATATTTATTTCATGAAAATGTAAGATCTGTACATAATGTATCTTGGTCATATCTGCCCCTCGATCTCATGTAGAAATTTCCTCTAGTACACCAACCGTATCGTCCTCCCAACTTCATGTCCCTTCTTAAATATGTTTATCACGGAATACAATTAGTGCTGCCCATCTGCCACAGATGGAGGTGAGATTACCCATATGGGACCTTACAGGTTCAACAACTCTAAAGAAAAGTGAGTCTCCTCACCAAGCAACCATCGGTTACCAGTATCTCCTAAGTATAGTGGGAGTCTCTGTAGTTTCTTCCCACTGTATGCTGAAATTTTAATTTCCTTGATGTTGTGCAAGTGTTAAAACCACTGAGAGTTTCTGTGTGCAACAGTCATGTCATGTTTAGAGGGCAGTATTTCACACCATTCCTCTCCATCCTCTGGCTTCAGGTTTGTTTGGATTTCTTTTGGTATAATCAATCGCTGAGCCTCAGAGGAGGAGGTTGCTATAGAAGTTTGCTCTACAACTGATCACTCACAGTCATTTATTATCAGCCTTGTTCCCAGTTATAGTCTCTTTTTTAGTGAAATATTTGCTCTGTACCAATAATTGTGGTAGGGGATAGGGATTGCCAGCCATAGAGAGTAAGTGGTTATCATCCCAATGTACCAGGTAGACTGGATTAATGTATTTCTATCACCAAATAATGAAGCAGTGGTACAAAGTACAGAAATGAACAAGTAAAAATGTAGACTCTACTCTATTTTGAGAGATGTAGTTCTTACTCTTTTCTACTGAGGAACAAATGTTATGCGTAGAAGTTTAAAGAAAGTAAAATGTAAAAATGAAAGATTTGTGAAAGTCAAAGTAGAATAAATTGGCTGAGATAGAAAAATGGAAGAAATGTATTTCTGATTCAAAGGAGAGTTGGTGGAAGAACTGAAGGTATATTCATATAGACTAAAGATATGTGTGCAGGGCTGAGGCG
This sequence comes from Rhynchomys soricoides, assembly GCA_019843965.1. Lineage (NCBI taxonomy): Eukaryota > Metazoa > Chordata > Mammalia > Rodentia > Muridae > Rhynchomys > Rhynchomys soricoides. The sequence continues at coordinate 18,629,179 of JADRCH010000032.1, forward strand.
ACAGTTTCAGTCAGGAAACTGCTTGCCTTGCAAGCAACTTCTGAGTATAATGTCCAAAATCTATGGGAAAAGATCAACACGTAAGGCTGCACAATTATAATCCCAGCAGTTAGGAATTGAAGAGACGTAGACCGTCGGGACTTGCTGGTCAGCTAATCCAGCCTGCTGGACAAGTATTAGGCAAACAAGAGTATCTGTCTCTAAACAGCAACAACCAAACAAACACAGGTAATTTCTGAGGCAAAGGATCTGCAGAGACCCTATTGAACACACACACACACACACACACACACACACACACATACACACACACACTCACACACACAGTTTCCTCTGCTTCATTTTGAAGAGAATATTACAAAGACATATTCAGTTTGATAAATGGTATTGCTATGAAAAACAAGAAAGGAGCATAAAATTTTCTACATGTTTAGAAATTTCTCATTTTATACCCAACATATGTATATGTACATTTTGTTTCTTTCCTACTTATATTTTGAAATGGAAGCAGGTCTGATACAATTCATGAAATGTAATCTCTGGTATCACCAATAAAAATGGCAAAATGCAAATAAGTTACAGTGAGAGTTTCTATTTCAAATTTTTAGCCAGTACTTCCAGAAAACAAGCAGAAAATAGATTCTACAGAGTTATAACGGATGTTTGCCTCAATTTTTTGCTTCTTTACTGTTTACAGGAAATTAGTTTTCTGTGCTTGGATTTATCTTAGCCCCGTAGGTCTTTTGAAGTCTTGTCCAAAACCATCACATAATTTTATGCATTATTTCTAAGCTTCCAAAAATGTTCTTTCATGAAGTTACTTGTTGGAGAAGAAGACCAGAAGTCAAATGCTTCATTTATTCAAGTTCATAACCATCAGAACCACTCCAGGTAGGCAGGTACAAAGGAAGTTACAATGTCAGAGGCTTATTTTTTAAACCAGCCCTCCCTAGCATTTTTCTGGAAACAGAGAATGTATACTCTGAAATAGCTTTGTCCTCTGGGAGCAGAAATAATCAGATGAATGGACAAAGCACGGACATGGAGCTAGCTTTGAGAATCTAAAAGTCAAACCTATCAAAAACTAATCAACATTCTATTAATCTTGGGAAAGCCACAGGCACTGGATTTTAATAGTTGGAAATAGTAAGTGCATTTGTGTTTGGCTGAAGTGGAATCCCGGCTCTACTCTGTTTAGCTTTCAGAACAGCATTTCATGTAATTAAAGGAAACAACTTCAAAGGTGATTCCTTTTGGCCTGTGGAATTCAATAAGAATGTGTGAGCCCCAAAAAGTGTTTCTCTCCTTTACCCCCCACCCTGTGTGTGTGTGTGTATGTGTGTGTGTGTGTGTGTGTGTGTGTGTGTACATGTAGAGCATAGGGGGGAAAGCCTGTGTGCCATGGTGCACATGTAGAAAGTGTGGAGATGTGATAACACCGTGGAATTGATTCTCCTCTTCCATCTTTATGTTGGTTCCTTGAAGTCAACTCAGGTTAGCAATGTCAGGGAGTAAATGTTATCACCCACTGAGCCATCCTCTAAGCCCTGACCTTCTTTTGAGAGAAAGTCTCTCGAGGTTATATATAACTCACAGGAAAGCCTGGGAAATGCTAACTAAAGAAACCCTGGGTTGATTCTGACTGTGCCTCACCAGTACTTGGATTCATGTGCATGTCAGTATGGCTGGCTTTTTCATGTGCGTTCTGTTTCTTAAGTGCAAGGGCTTGAAAGGCAAGTATTTATCTAAAGATTCACCCCCTCAGCTCTAACTCCAACATACTTTTCAGGAGGAGTTCTTTCAGATGCAGAACTCACAGGAGTCTGTTCTTTTACAAGAGCAGTTGCTGGCATCTATTGCTGTTCTTTTACACAATTGTTGGCTGGCATCTTTTGCAAATGATATCAATCTTGTAATAATAAGCAAACTGACAAGAGTCCAAAACCAAGAAATCTAAGAATCTTAAGTGTCCATAAATATCACTGAAAACGAACTGGAACAATAACAAAAGTCGAGGACAATAAACCAATAAAAGAGACATGTCTATTTTTCTATTCACAATTCAAGAAGCTTTATATCAATACTTCCCCCATGTAGGAGTTGTTGTTATTTTTGGTGGTGGTAGTGGTGATAGTGATGCTAGTTTATTTACTCACTTTACATCTGATTACAGTCTCCCATTCTCCTCCCAGACATACCCTTCCACTTCCCCAACCTGGTGAGTTTTTTCTTCATTATTCTTTCTACCCTCTTTGAGGTTAATTTCATCTTATGGATGCGCTAAGTATTTTGCTTTGGATCTTCCCAGCTCTGCTCTATGTACAAGCGTTCCTAGGCCTATCTACATTGATATGCTGTTCAGTCTCTCTTGGCTGGTCCTATATTTAGCCAAGAAAGAACCCCAATGTACCACAGCCCTTACAGAAGGAAGGGAAAGAAGCCATGTAATGTTTGTTCATGCATATGGACGAAATGATAAGTGTTCTACTTTAATTTTTGTCATTGTGATATATACCATGACCAAAAGTGACCAAAAGTGGGCAAAGAAATAGTACATTTTAGCTTATATTTTCGGGTCACAGTCCATTAATAATGGAAGGGAGAGTAAGAACAGAAGCAGAAACCATGAAGTAATTCTGATTTCTGGTTTGCTCACTAGTTCATGCTCAGCTAATTTTTCTATATAGCTTAACCCCTATGTGCCTAGGCAGAGTGTAACCCACATTATACTTCAAGACAATTTGCCACAGGCATGGCCATAGGCCATTCCGATTGAAGCATATTTTTCTGATTAAGTTCTTCCTTCCCAGTGACACAAGGTTCTGTCAAGTTGACAATAAAAACTAACAAACACAATGGGTGGCCTGTGCCTTCAATGTTTCCTGTCCAGTGGGAATGACACTATCTTTGTGAGTCAGCCTACAGCACTATCAAGGAAAAACTTAAGAAAAAGGCTATAGTTCATGTGTAAGATCTAAAGAAAGGACACATAGACTCTAACCGTGGTGAGTGACAGTATTCAGGTGTCCCGTGTGCATGCTGGTAAGTCAGGTGGAACAGTCTTGGAAATTGGCATCCTTTTAAAGTGTTGTTATTCTATAAACGTTCTGGAAACCATGGACTTTTATTTATGTCCAATGGGGCACAAATGACAGACCAAAAATATGATTCAACTTAAGTCTAGCTTAGTAGACCACTGAAGTTACTGGGTTTACTTGTAGAAGAATGGATGACTTAGGAAACTGTATCACTGAAAAGCCCACCCAGCAGGAACAATGACTCCACAAACTGCATCCTGGCACACTTTGCATAACTTGTAAACAAACCAGCAAACAGAAAAAACTCTTTTTCCCTGTTCCTGCTGTGGTAAGTTTCATTTACATTCCGATCCTTAGGAGCCTTCCTTCTCTCTTCAGGAGGTGGGTTTAAATTAGAAGAAATAGCATATTTGTCCAAAAATCAGTTTGTACCTCAAATTCAGAGTTGGTATTAATATACAATATGCAGGTGTTTGTTTTGTGGTTATGCTTTGGATATATTTTGTGTGTTCCCAGTTGTATTTATAATTGTAGACTTAGACCTCAAGGCTTGCACAGTGACTTTAAACTCTTAAGATGTGGAGTCTAATGGGTTGACTCTGAAATGGGACAATGTACCATTGTGGACATTGAATTTTCAAGAGAGGATTGTTACAAAAGTAAAAAGCTGACCCTACATCCTCTATTCCCTCAGACCACTTTACTGGAGGTATTCTGTGAT
>JADRCH010000032.1:18637937-18650710 GCA_019843965.1 Rhynchomys soricoides
GGAAAGAGGAGTTTTCAAACACTGATAATTCATGCCACTCCGAAATGATATCCTCAGTAGATATGTGTCTCAGACTAATTGAAACAGAGGTACTGTAATAATTAGTTGGTTGCATCATTACTCGTTAACATTGAGTGCATATAAGAAATTCTATTTATTCCATTGTATATATTTGGCTTTTTGGTCAAAGATCAAGTGTCTGTAAGTGTGTGGTTTTATTTCTGGGTCTTTAATTCTATTCCATTGATCAACATGATCAACATATCTGTCTCTGTACCAATAGCATGCAGTTTTTATCACTATTGCTCAGTAATAAAGGTCAGGGATGTTGATTCCCCCAGCCATTCTTTTATTGTTAAGAATTGTTTTCACTATTCTAGTTTTGTTGCCTTTCCAGATGAATTTGAGAATTGCTTTTTCCATGTCTTTGAAAAATTGTGTTGGAATTTTGATGGGGATTGCATTGAATCTGTACATTGCCTTAGGTACAATGGCCATTTTTATTATGTTAATTCTTCCTACCCATGAGTATGGGAGATCTCTCCATTTTCTGAGATATTCTTCAATTTCTTTCTTGAGAGACTTGAAGTTATTGTTGTACAGATATTTCACTTGCTTAGTTAGAGTTATCCCACAATATTTTATGTTATTTGTGGCTATTGTGAAGGGAGTTGTTTCCCTAATTTCTTTCTCAGCCTGTTTATCATTTGTATAAAGGAAGGCTACAGATTTGTCATTTACACAATGGAATACTACACAGCTATTATGAACAAGGACATCCTGAGTTTTGTAGGCAAATGGATGGAACTAGAAAATATCATACTAAGTGAGGTAACTCAGACCAAAAAAGACATGCATTGTATATACTCAATAATTAGTGGATATTAGTCCCCAAAATAAAAAGTATAAAATACACAAGATATAGTCCACAGAACTCAAAAGCATCAACAAGCTGAAGGGCCCAAGTGAGGATGCCTCAATCACATTTGGGAGGGAGAAGAAAGAAGCCACAAGGGTGAACATAATCTGGTATTGAGTAAGAGGAAAGAACTGAAGCCCTGAGGGCCAGCAGAAATAATGAAAACAGGTAACGGGAGAGACATGGGAGGTGAGAGACTCAGGACTCAAAGGGAGGCACCCTATGTGAAAGGCCCTACATTAGGGAGAGGGAAATTGTACAGCCCATCTACAGGAGAAAGACAGGGCATCAAGTGAGGGATAGAGTTGCTATCCCACAGTCAGAACTCTGACTCATAATTGTTCCTGAAAGAGTCAGATATAGGTATTTGCACCCAACCAATGGAAGGAAGCTGCTGACCCCTGTGGTTGAATTAGGGGAAAGATGGAGGAAACTGACGAGGAGGGCAACCCTGTAGGAGGAGCAGCAGTCTCCATTAACCTGAACCCCTGAGATCTCTCAAACAATGGACCACCAACCAGGCAGCATACACCAGTTGATATGAGGGCCCCCAACACATGTACAGCAGAGGACTGCCCAGTCTAGGTTCAGTCTGAGAAGATGCACCTAATCCTCAAGAAACCAGAGGCCAAAGGAGTTCAGAGGTCTAGTTGAGTGGAGGCCCCAGAGAATTTAGAGGTAAGGTGGGATGGGGGTTGGGGGTTGGCGACATCCTCATTGAGATAGGGTGCAGGGAAGAGGTATGGAGCAGAATAAAATCTGGAGTTTAAAATAAATAAATAAATAAATAAATAAATAAATAAATAAATAGATTAAGAAAGAAATTTTATTTAATAAGTAATTTTTTATGTAACATTCAAAAGCATATACTTTGTGTTATAAAAAAGAAATTGTAGTCTGGGGAAATGGATCATTTGTTGAAGCACTTCCCATACCAGGATGAAGACTAGACTTTAGATTCCCAGTACAGGATTAATACATGGCAGGTGTGGCAGTAGGCTGGAATACCAACTCTTAAAATTTCTGGAGCAAGACAGATGGCTATACTGGAGGCATTGTTCTAGGATAAACTGAATGACCCTGTCTCAGTGAAGAAGGTGAGGAACAATTGAAAAAGATTCCTGATACCAATTTCAGGACTCTATAAGCTTATGTGCAATGCTTTTTTACATGTGAACTGCTGTGTACACATGTGCACACACATAGAAAAAGAAATCAATATTAAAGACTAAATTATATCAGAGATTAAGTGTATCAGTCCAAATTTCTCCAACTACTTAATCATGTCCTCTGTATCTTTGATGCCTTTACATATAATTTAATCCTCAAAACATCATATGAACTGCACAGCATTGTACATACTTTTCTTTCAATATAGAAAATTATCCCAAGGGGCTTTAGTGACAGGACAAGATTGTAGACCACGAAAACTGACTGTGAAAACTTGGATTTAAAGTGATGTATATAATAATAAATTTAGTAATATAATTTAATGCAAATTGCATCATGTCTTTTCTTAGAAAAACAAAGGCTGCTCTATTAATCTCATCATAGACTAGTTCTGTACATTCCTGCAGGTCCAGTAATGAGGTTACAAAGAATGTCCACACTTCACAGTTGAAGGCCAGCCCCTCATGCACATCATACAGATGTTAGCCAGACAGAGAAAGATTACAGTCCGAGGATCAACTTTCTCCTTGTATGATACCATATTCCTGTTCTGCGTGTCAAGACACCATGATCCATCCTCTGGTGTTCTACCTACTGGTATCCAAACACATACCCTATTCACTTATGAAGAAGCTGAGACCGATCTTTAGCTTTTCTTCCCCCCCCCCCCCCCACTAAGGCCTGTCTTTATAGAGTTTCCAAGCTGACCTGAAAGACATCTAAATAGCATTGTTAAGCCCTGCTTGAAAGTTTGCAGTACTCCTGTATTATATTTAGAATGAAATAAAATTTCTTCTCTGTGACTCCACTTTCCTACTTTGATGTTTTTATCTAACCTTGCCACTTATCACTTGTTCAGTCTATAGTCCTTCTCATCATTTCATCTTTGAAGATCTTCTGAGAACCGAAGGGCATCTTGCCCTGGTCTTCTCTACTTAGAAATTCTCCATTGCTAAACTTTGTTCTCATTTATTTTAGGTGTCTGTTCAAATATTTCTTGCCCAAAAAGCCTTACTTTAAAAAGAAGAACAGAAATAGATATGATTTAAAATAGTTTCTCTGTATTCATCTGGGATTTTAAAAGATATTTTTTGTATGTATGTATGTATTTATTTATTTTTTTTTCAATTTTTATTTTTAGATATTTACTTTATATACATTTTATATGTTTTCCCCTTTGAAAACCCACTATTTCATTCCCCTTCCCTGCCTCTATGAGGGTGCTCTCCTACCCACCCACCCACTCCTGTCTTCCCTCCCTAGCATTCCTATACACTGGAGCATCTAACACCCTTAGGCCCAAGGGCCTCTCTTCCCACTGATGGTCAGCAAGGCCATCCTCTGCCACATATGTGGCAAGCACCATGGGTCACTCCATGTGTATTATTTGGTTGGTGGTCCAGTGTCCTGGAGCTCCAGGGGGGTCTGGCCAGTTGACACTGTTGCTCCTTCCATGGGGCTGCAACCCCCCAGCTCCTTCAGTCCCTTCTCCAACTCCTCCATCTGGGACCTCATGCTCAGTTCAATGGCTGGCTGTGAACATCCACCTCTGTATTTGTCAGGCTCTACCTGAGCTTCTCTGGAAATAGCTTATCATTCTTCCATCAACAAGCACTTCCCAACACCCACAAGAATGTCCAGGTTTAGTGCCTATATATGGGATGTATTTCCAGGTGGAGCAATCTCTGGATGGCTTTTCCTTGAGCCTCTGCTCCACACTTTGTCTCAATATTTCCTCCTGTGAGGCTTTCGTTCATCCTATTAAGAAATACGAATGTATCCGCATTTTGGTCTTCCTTTTTTTTTTTTAGGCTTCATATGGTCTGTGAATTGAATGTTGAGTATTCTGAACTTTTGGGCTAATATCCACTGAACAGTGGGTACTTACCATGTTTGTTCTTTTGTGACTGAGTTACCTCACTCAGGATGATATTTTCAAGTTCCATCCATTTGCCTGCAAATTTCATAAAGTCATTGATTTTAATAGCTGAGTTTTATTCCATTGTGTAAATGTGCCACATTTTTTGTATCCATTCCTTTGTTTTAATATTCCTACTTTATATGCATGAAAGTTTGCCTGCCTGTATGAATTAGGGCCATATGAATGCTTGGTGCTCACAGAGGCCAGGCCAGGACACTGGACCTTAAGAAACTGAAATTAAAGATAACTATGAGATACCATGAAGGTAGTGAGAACCAAACTAGGTCTTCAGGAAAAGAAGACACTACTCATTCTTAATTGCTGAGCAATCTCTTCACTTTCTTTCATTTGAAAATAATTGCTTTATAATTTCATACATTTATACAATGACTTCTTCTGATTCCCATGCTCCTTCTTCTCCATCTGTCAACATTATTTTAATGAAGTCTCCTTCCAGTTGTCATGTATTCTTTTGTGTAAGATTCACTGAGTTAATTAGTCACTGGTATCTCTCCATGGATGGAAGGTTATTCAACCTTGCAAGGGTGACATTTTCATGGCTAAACCACTAAAAAAATTATTTCCATTAGTTTCCAATAGTTCCTCTGGGAAAGACCTTCTGACTATTATATCTTTTTTCCATTTAAGGGTATCTAAAAGCATGTTACAGTATAATCTATGTGTTTTTAAATTTCCTCTTTCCTTCCACTTGGTTTAGGTACCATTCAGGTTTAGGGTTGAGATACACACAGCTTTATCACTCAGAATAACATCCATGTAAGTGTGATGTGTGTAGTTCTCTATATGATCCCTGGGTGGTTGTACCATACACTGGAGCCAGAAATACTAGAACTTCAATGTTTCGAAATCCACGACAACATGGACTATCACTAAATACAGCTTTAAGGAGAGAATGCTTTGAGGTAGATTCCAGCTAACTAACAGAAGTCATAGATATTGGAAGAAATACTGAAAATGATAAAGCTCTGCTAACTGGTAACAGGGATATTTAGTTTAGAATAAATGCATAGAGAGAAAATAATTTGAAGTTAAAAGGAAGAAGTCTTTTTGTTTTTGTTTTTTCCTGTAAGTAAATTAAATGTTATTTGTTATCACACTGTAACTCCAATTGGAGAAATTATGGGACTGGGGAGATGTTTCAGTCCATAAAATATCTTCCACACAAATCTGACATTTGAGTTCAGACCACAGACACATATGAAAGCCAGCTTCAGTCATATGTACCTATACTTTTATGGAGGGGAAGCAGACAATATCTCGGAGGCTTGACATTTAGCCTAGCAAGAAGAATCTATCAGCTTCAATATCAGCGAGTGACTTTGGTTCAAAAATATACAGTGACATGCAATTGAGAAAGATACCCACTGTGGACCTCTGATTTCCATATGCACATATATGGCTAAATACATGTGTCCAAATGCACATGATCAGGTAGAAACACATAAGAAACCTGGAAAAAGAGATTGCTAGACAGAGAAAACCTACCAAAGTGACATGGCGGAGGGTATCTCAATGATTGTCCCAGAATGTTATAGCTTTCCTGTAGTACTAGACATAAAGAAAAATCCACCTTGCCTTCAAAACAGGATCTTCAAACAAATTCATTAGTTTTTGTACTAATCACAAGGGTTAATACAAATAGTTTTTGCTTTTTAATTCATGTAAAATGATCTCAAAAGACAATCTTTATTTCCTGAAGTAACTTCATTTATATTAGATTCTGATTTTTTACAGTTTGGTACTTTAGGCTATGTGTCCCATGAACTTCTGGGATTCTTCAATCTCTGCCTCCTATCTTACTAACAGTGTGCTGTAATTATAGACACTCACTACCACTTTTGGCTATATGTGGGTTCTAGGTAACCAAAGTTTGATTCTCAGGCTTGTGTTGAAAGTCAGTTGTCCACTAAGCCATCTATACAACACTCAAAGTAGGTATTATCAAATATTTTCCATTTACAGAAGACAAAACTTAGCTACAGAGATAGTAAATGTCTTTTCTAAGTCAAATGACTACATGCAAGGTAGAGCTGAGTGATCCTGATCCAACCTCAAGAGCTTTTAGTAAAAAAGATACAATACACATGTTCATTGGGCTTCCCATACAGGCCCAGCATATAGGGGCCTGTATGGGAAGCATAGGCATCAGTTGGTGCCATTCACTCAGTGTTCCATTTGTCATTGATCTAACGTTGATAGCCTTTTCATCAACAGGTATGTAACTGAAGATCTTCCAGGAAAGCCCACTGCCTGAAGGCTAGCCTGGTGATCAGAACTGGAGTCCCAAGGAACGTCCTTGGGTTCAATTTCCCATTTTGCTCTTGTCTTAAGCTATCTTCTTGCACCATCCCTTATGCCACCCTACATGGACCTCTTTGTTGAGGCCAAACTATCCTTTTCGAGCCCTTTCACATTTGATCATGTTCCTTGTTCTCTGTGCATTTATGACTCAGATTGATCTCTATTTTATTTAATGTTCAGGTTTCCCTATTTTGTCTTGTTAAGTTCCAAATACAATTCTCTTTAACATTTAATATTTTCCAGAATCAATGGGTCATATGAATTATTTAAGTCATATCATCATGCTATAGTGGAGTTAAGGTTCTTAGAAGTCATCTGGCAGTGATCATGACTTCCAATCTGAAATGTAAGCCTAAGGTAGTTAATTACCTAAAGAACACTCTAAGTAGTGTTCACCCCAGGAGTGGTTTGAAGGACATTTACAACACAATTCTGGAATGGAACCTTTCTAGTAGTTTCAATCAAACCAACATTGAAGAGTAAAGCTGAATATATTTTTCATGACATTAGTATGTCTATAGACTCAAGATTAAGCTTGAATACTGTTCTTCAAGTGCACTTCATCTTGGCTTTTATTGTTCGCTTTGAAATGCTGACAGTATCATCCACTGATCTAATGAGCCTAGGCTGGCTGTAGGCCTCAAGGTTCCATCACTTTTGGTCTCCCTCAGAGTAGGATTATAAGATATGCCACCATACCTAATCTTTAATATGGGTTTTAGGGACTTCATTTAAGTCCTCTTGCTTGCAAGGCAAGGACTTAACTAGCTGAGCTATCTTTCTTGACATTGCAACATTATTTTATTAGGAATCTAGAAATGAATGAGCACTGCTGAGCGAGCAAAGCCAAATTGCTATAAAAAGACATATTTACCAGCTCTATATTTCTATACTGAAATATACTCTACTCCTACCTGTGTATTATTCTCATGATCCCTGCAAGTTCTGCTGCTCTTTCTGTGAACATTATTAAGTCTTGTCTCCTGGCATGCAAATCTTTCTTTTCTCCTCACTACCTTCATAAATTATCTCTGACTTTATTCCTATATTTCTTTCTCTCTCACTCTCCAAATACTTCTAGTCCTACTAACTAATCTCCTCTCTAAGTAAAAACCAAATATTTAATATTATTTTATGTATCACCATATATGCATATCGGCATCAACATATAAATGTATGTCAAGGCGTATACACATATATAGATAGAAATTAGCATATATGATCATATCATTTTATGTAAGTGGGATAATATAAAATTGTAATATGCTGCCAAATGTATTGGCAAAGGCCAAAGGCTGCAACATGACTCAAACTATGGCCCATGTTTTCTCAGAGGCATTGACCTGAACTATGTCTTAACCTTTGTGAAATCCTGTATTTTTATATGTAAACTCTGGATAATAGTGGAAAGTACAACATGCATGGGGTAGTAACTGCACATGCAATGCATTTGGTAATTGGTAACTAAATTGACAGCAACATTTACTTTAATAATTCTTGAAGTATGTTCAGGGACAGAGCAGAGATTTAAAAAAAAAAAATAGATGAACTCCGATTGACAGCTTTCCTAATATGCACTCATATGTGGGCACTAGATTACAACCAGGCAGGTAAGCATTAAAAACATCTTAGAAATCTGAAACTCCACTTATCTTGGACTATGTATATGTTCTTCTTTTAGCAATGCATTTGAGATGTTAGGAATCTCATGAGAACCCAAACCATTTTTTTTTTTAGGAGTACACATAGTGGTCTATGATCCAGGTTGCATTGCATTACATGAGCACTAAACTTGGAACAATGTCTTCTATAATATCCACCAAGAACATTTTATGAAACATTTCAATTCAAATATATTTCAGATTATATCCAGCCGTGTAAAAAAGAAGGATGATCCACTCCACAATTTGTTTGAAGGCAGGAGCAGTAATTTAAACTATTAGAGAAAAATCCTGTTTTAACCATGTCTAATTGGACATGCATATGACTAATATCAGGTTCATTATAGGAAGGTACATGTACTATGTGTAAGGCTTACATAATTCAAGCCTGCCAAGAAAAGTGGAAGCTGTTCAAATTATACACCTTGCTAACTGTCTTTCTGCACTTAGATTTCCATAAAAGAAGCCCTGCAAATAACCTGAGGCCTCCAAGGACTCTACTGCTCAGGTGGCATGCTGCTGTTTGCACTGAATTTCTGAAACCTGCTTTACTTTTGAGTTGTTCCCTTGCTTCTTTGAAACCTGAATGTCTTTATTCTGATCATTTGATTAAGATGCCAAGAACCTGGAAATACCTAGTTTAGATAATGATCATATTCAACATAAATGACACTTGTTTATATCACTCAGCTCCACATCCTTGTCTATAAAATGCATTTGTTACTATTCACTAAAATCTCAGTCAGGTTCATTTCTATTAACACTGAATGCACAGTAATTGTCAATAGGATTTTTAAAGTTGGCATCCATAAAACTGATCTTATTTCACTGATTCTTTTCCTTAACATTTACGAAGTTGCAATTTCCTCAGCAACTCTCAGTGTCTGGTTCCTACCAGATAATTAATGCATTGTTAGGTGCCTGAGAACATATGCACATTTTGTACAGAGACATGCAGTACAGAATCAGGCTAAACTAATAGTGCTTCTTACTGAATCCTGGGTCTTAGAAAGTTGACTCTAGACCATGAATACAGATTACTTAGTGAAGTAGACAAGAGCATGTTGTAATCAATGCAAGGCAATGCCATTTAGCTTGATTTTATTTTTTATCTACTCTGATATAGCACACCAGAGTAGAAGTGGATATATGTTTTATTTTGGAATTCCACTGAAATGGCTGTAACCAATGAGTCAGGGTATGTAATTGAAATTCACATTGCAGAAATAATAAATTACATTATCAATTGTTGAAATAAAGACTTAATTACTAGTCCATTGGGAGACCCAATAAAGGGAGACAACCTCCGCAAAATGGGTCTTAAATCACAAAGGGTTTAATGGCAGGCCTGGATTTTAACCTGGAACTCCAGTCTCTAAAATCATTTCATTAGACTAGCAGTGATTGCCAAGACCAGAAAGGACAGTTAGGAGAGTACTCAGAGATGGGACAATAACAGATCCTAAGGAGGGCAAGCTTGGTAAGATATTCCTGGAGACCAGATACGACCAAAGCATTTCTGTCTCCTGGTGTCATATTGCTAATAGCATATGGCTCAAATTCCTGGGGTTGACCACAAGGATCTGCTCATGTGTCCTAGTCTAGTTTCTTAATCATTCGGATTGTAAGACCTTTACACACATTGATCCAGTCCCTCCACACATATATCAGTGTCAGCCATTATGTTCTTGAATCCTTTTATAAGAGTTCTATAGAAGCTTAACCACTTTCTAGAAATCTCTCTTCTCTGCCTTTTGCCAGAGTCTAAGTTATGTATGGTCCTTTTCACAAAATCTTATGTGCTTCTCCTTTTGGGTACTTCCTGCATCCCAAGCCTTTACTGTTGACATGGAGCTTGATACCTGAACAGGAATTTGATGTTCAATAGAAACTTTCTCAGAATAATTGAATATACTTACTTATATCAAAGGAATAACACATTTCATTTCAGAAGTTAGGAAGTTAGAGTGGCTATGAAATAATCTCTCTTTCTTCATATATATATATGGCATATACGTGTTTGTGTGTGTGTGTGTGTGTGTGTGTGTGTGTGTGTGTGTGTGTGTTCCTGGAAAGTACATGCTGAGATTCTCATTGCCAAAATAAACCTTTGAGAGTTAATATCTTGATGGAAAAAAGCAAATGTAGATTCTTATAAAAGAATAAAATATTCTTTGATTTTTTCCTTTCTTCCTCTCTAGTCTATGAGGTTACATATTAATGACAACAATCTGAAACAGGGAAGCATGTCCCTCATCAGTTTGAGAATCAGGTGATAGTTTGAGCTCATATTTCTAGTCCTGAGAGTCAAAAAATAAATGTCTGTTTATTGGTTTGGCTTATAATAATTTTGTAACAGAAGTATGAAAATAGAAATGCAATTTCTCTAGACTAGTGGGAATCTAGTAGATTCCCACTACACATATTTAAGACCAATTTATATACTGCCAGTTGGGAGGAGATGGCATCGGTTCTGTGAAGGCTCGATGCTCCAGAGTAGGGGAATGCCAAGGCAGTGAGGTGTGAGTGGGGGATGGATGGGGGAGCACCCTCATAGAAGCAGGAAGAGAGGGGATAGAATAGGGGGTGGGCACAGAGAAATATGGGAAAGGGGATAGCATTTGAAATGTAAATAAATAAAATATCCAATAAAAAACAAATGAATAAAATATTTCTGGAATTAAAAAACTTTAATTTTTGATTATAACTCCCAAAAGACAAAATAAATGACTTCACAGAATAAATAAACAGAGGGTGTAACACTTACTCCTTGGCTACAACTAGAGCTATGGTTGGTTGAATTTCAAATCTGAGTTACTTAGCTCATCCACTTGATGTAGTTGAGACAAAATAATTATAAATACATTTATACACACACACACACACCCCAAAACTAAGACACAAGGCTAGTGCTTTACCACTGAGCTATAATCCAGCTTTGTGAATGCAAGTATAACATAAAAAGAAGTCAGAGACAAACTCATGTGCCATCCTTGCCTTCCCTCTTGTTTGAGATACTGTCTTTTCTTCTTCACCATCATATATGCATATCTAGAGAGAGACTGGCTTGAAAGTGAAAAAGCCACCTGAAAGATCTGTAATGGCATGGAGGGATGGCAAGCTGTGTTTAGCATGCTCAGTTATGCCAAGGGAGCTTTTCTTGGCAGCAGCACATGATGAACAGATAATCTGCCCAGATGTAACTCTTCAGTGTTTGTAGGTCCATGAAACCATATCTTTCAGAGGGGACAGAGCACTGGGTCCAAGATGGTGGTACTTCTATGTACGGTTCTCACTGCCCACTTTTTGTTTGCTCTCAAAACTTTATGATATCCATTACTAATGGGATTTAGATTTTTTTACCTTCAGTAGAAAGGCATTTCTTATTTAGGAAGAATTATGAAGAAGATGAAAGACATGTCTTAGGTGGTAGAGTAAGATTTTCCTGGTATTCTTGAAGCTAAGTCTTCCATTCTCAAAATGTATAAATCCGGCATGGTGATACACACTTTTGGGATGTAAAGGCAAGTGGTTTAGGAGTTCAAGATTATCCTTTGCTATATGATATGCTTGTTGTTAGCCTGAGGTACATGAGAAACTGCTTCAGAGGAAAAGAAAAGTAAGAATGGTGAAAGAAGGAAAGTTCCAGGAAGGAAGGAAGGAAGCCAGGAAGGGAGAGGGTATGGAGAAGAAATAAGATTTCCTTAGTAAAATAATGATCTTTGGCTTTGACGTGTTTACTTCTTAAGATAAACTAAAACAGATAAAATGAAGAGATAATTCTTACACAAGTCCGTTTCTGGGATGATATAAAATACGACAGTTGCAGAGATGTAGGGGATGAAAACTTTTCTAATTTTATGTCAAATTACTAGGCATCCAAGTAAAGACCTAGAAACCATGGTAGTCAGAGAAAAAAATTTCGATATGTGAGTGTGTTTGTGTGTGTGTGTGTGTGTGTGTGTGTGTTTGTGTGTGTAAAGGGGTAGAAAACTGTTTCATCTAGAACTGTAAGCAGTTCTAGAGAGTGAATAAACAGTGGGGTGTGCTCTCTCTCTCTCTCTCTCTCTCTCTTTTTGTGTGTGTGCATGTCTGTCTCTGTGTGTTTCTGTGTGTCTATGTGTCAGTATCTGTGTGTGAGGGGGAAGCAGGAGATGAGATTTCCATAGCATGTGCTCTTATATCCGACATTATGGACAAAAAACTAAAATGACCTTTTGGGTTTTTTTTGGTTTTTGGTTTTTTGGGTTTTTTTGTCAACAAGCAAATTAAATAGGTAGGGTTTCTCTGAAATTTAGGGTCTAAACTTTAGTTTTGGTTCTAAGAGCTTAGCCCATCTGCCTAGGATCCAGATGATCTCATAGTGTAAGCCTCAGCACAGGGTGGCTGAGAGATAAAATGGGGAAGTGACCATCGCTTCATATACATTACCTAAGAAGAAAAGAGCCTCCATCGCAAGGCCATCAGCAAGATTTGCCCATCAATAGCCTATGGGGGAGTGGACTGGGGAGATCATGAGTCCCTGCTAAAGGCAATTTATCATTCCTGTGAGGAGATAGTGTCATGTAATAGAATAGTATAGTGTTGTAATTTAACCATTGACAAGGCGTCTATGCTCCAAGAAGCAATCCTAGTTAAATTTATTGTGTCATAATATGCACATATATTTGTATATGTACACTATAAATATATAATATAAATTACTTCAATGAGAATTTTTTAATTTTGATTATATGTATATATTTAAATACACATATATATGAACAAAGTAAAAAAGTAC
>JADRCH010000032.1:18651110-18776806 GCA_019843965.1 Rhynchomys soricoides
ATGTATATATTTAAATACACATATATATGAACAAAGTAAAAAAGTACTAATCTAGTAACTTATGGTATATATTTATATGTATATATTGAAATATATGATATATATATATATTCAAATAGAAAAGATACTAATTGGACAGGGAAAAGGAACCATCAAGAGTGGAAGAGGAATAAGAGAGGATAACAAAGGTTGAGTAGGAAAAATGAAAACATATTAAAGTATGAAAATACTATAATAAAAACATTATCATGTATACCTAATATATGCCTATAAATCACTTAAAAAGGAAATTCTTTAGAAAATTTTGAAACATAGTTTTTAAATGACTCTAATAAAAATAAAGCATTGACAACTGCTATGAATAAAATTGTATGAAATCAACCAATGTTGGCAAAGATGTATCCTCTTTTTTACTTATGATTTCTTGGTTTCCAGGGGAGGCTACAAAATTACTATACGGAAATTAAACTGCTGATTTTTATTGTGAGTCTGTGAGTCCCTCAACTCTGATTAAAAAAAACAAAAACAAAAACAAATAAACAAATAAACAAAATCATTTCTGAGATGTTAACAAACAAAATGTCAAAGAGACTGGCTGCTTCACATTCTACTGCATTTTGCCTTCCACTCCACATCTATAAAGAACTATTTGGGCTTGGTAAATCTTTTGATTAGCAGCTAAAGGCACTTGCCCACAAGCCTGACTACTTGTGTTCAATCCCCAGAAGCCACATCAGAGAATATGAGAACCAAACCAACTACTACAAATTGTCCTCTGATTTTTACAGGTATGAGGAAGTTATGTATCAATACACATACACATATATACAAGTTCTAAATACAAATAACCTTCAGCTTTCCTCTTTAAAATGTTTAACATGTACTTTGGATATGGTGTTCAAAAATCAAATGTATGCACTGCTGAAATTATTCATTATTAATTGTAAAACTGTATTGTTATTATATATGAATCCTGAAGGGTAGGGAAGTCATGGAAACTGGCATCTCCTTGGCTTGCATTCTAGGTTTATGCTCCAATGCTCTAGGAATAATTTACTTGATCTAACCCAGGTTTGGAGCCCTAGACACCAGGATTTTTCCATAAATTAGTCACTGATTTTCCATATTTTAATATACATCCTCAATGCCATATGAAAAATCACCCTTTCCACTACAAACTCTGTTTCTCTTTCTATACTTCCCCAAAATATGTGTGTATCATAAAAGGAAAAGCACAACTTTTTCCTCTTGTTTTCTCTACCTGTCTTTTTGCCTCTCCATCATTTTCTACTGTAGGACCCAGTATGATATCCCCTGTTAGATGCTCTCTCTCAGTCTCTGTCTCTGTGTTTCTGTTTCTCTCTGTGTCTTTATCTTACTGTCTCTGTCTCTGTATCTCTCTCTGTCTTTCTCTCTCTCTGTCTCTCTCTCTTTCTCTCTCTCTCTCTCCCCCTCTTCCCTTTTCTTTCTCTCCTCTGTTTGTGTGTACCTATGTGTTAGTTGTGTGGATGAGGGTGTATAGCTCAGGGGACAATTTCAGATGACACTGATTAAGGGACTTTCATCTTTTGTTAGAGACAGAGTTGGTTTTCAAACTTGAAATTCTCTACATAAGCTAGGATAACTGACCAGAAATCTCAGGGGATCTGCCTGTCTGTGAATCCCATCTAATCATGACTAAGACTCTAGTCTTGTACCATTGAACCAGACATTTTGCATTGGCTCTAGTGATTCAACTTTCTGGTGATCCGAATTATGGTCAAGTGGTTTTCTGACTGAGCATCTTTGTAGCTCCTTTTCCAACAAAGATTTTATACTCAAGTGTCATCTGATCCTTAGGAAGCCTAAAGTCATTAAAGTAGAGAGTAGTTTTAACCTCATATGCTATTCTATTATTAAAGCCCCAAAGCAATGGTGTCTTTTATGTGATCAGTACACGAGCTTGGATTAATGAAATATTTTTCAGATATTAAACTTATTCCTGAAATCTGTTTTGAAACTCTTAAATCTCTGTAGATATATTCAAAATATATTTCTGCTTTGCCTGGAAAGTTAAAAGATTTTCCTGGTATTTTCTAACCAAAGCTTATATGTTGGAAAGTTGGGGCTAATGGGTGATGGTAGATTTGTTGTGGTAGCTTTCTCATGAGTGAACTGATGCCATTATCAACACGAGATTGGGGTCCTTAAATGAACACAATTTGATTCATTTTTCTCTATATGTCTTATTGCCTCTCTACTCTTGGTCTGGAAGGACAAGAATGATAGTCCTTGCCAAATGCCAATCCCTGGATATATTGACCCACCTGGAAGTTTGTTCTAAACAACTTAGCAACAAAGCTCATGCAAAGAAATGTCAGTTTAAGAAACAGCATTTGAGGTACTGGAAAGATGGCTCAGTTGATAACAACCCTGCTTTACAAACACAAGTATATAAATTCTATATCCCCAGAATCAGTGTAAGAAGTTGGACGTAGTTAATGTGCAATTATAATCTGTGTGCCAAGGTGGGGGAGACAGGTGGCTCTCTAGCCCTCACTGACAAACTAGATTAACCAAATCCCTGAAATTCAAGTCCCACTGTAAGTCCCTTTGTCCACAAAGAATGTGAACATCATCTAAGGAATGATAACTAAAACCTTATCCTTTTGCTTTCACTTGTATATACTGATGTGCATTTTCACCAACACACAGATGAAAAATGAACAAACTCACATCAGAGAGAGAGACAGAGAGAGAGAGAGAGAGAGAGAGAGAGAGAGAGATTGCTTACAATGGATAGATTATTCTTGATGAAGGGACACTTCCTAGATGATACAACAAGTAATCCCATAGTGGTTAGATATGTTTTTTGCCAGAAAGTTACAGTACAAACTTTGTATGCTATAGACTCTCACATATACAGCTTAACTGAGATAATTCCAGACTTCCAATTTTTTCCCACTATTGTGACTTCTTCTTTTAACTATTATGCCCTTTGGTTGCAGAAACATTTGAGGTGCCAGGGCCATTGTTTAGCTTTCTGTTATTCAGCTACAGTTCTGGGATTTATATAACAGGAAAAACATGAACACCTGCCTTTTATACAGTCAGATGATTGCCAGACAAGGTCATGCTCTGAGAGAAAAAACGGGAACTATATTTAGTCAAAAACTGGGAATCTCTGTCTTTAGGAATGAAAACAACTTGCTCAAGATTGCCTGCTTGGCACAGCTTTAAAATTTGTCATTGTACTCTACTGTTGGAGAGTTTGCGAAATTTAGGGGTTCATTGTTACTGCAATAATCCATCATGTAAGAGGTCAGAAACCAGCATGATGAATAAAGATCAAGGGATCTTATGTCTTTATAGAGAACAATGCTATATAGTTTGTAGGAAACTGATGATAATGAAGAACATCATACTAAATAAAAAAATCAGACATATTGGACTCATACACCATACACAAGTTGTCTATCATCTGACCATCATCTACCTATTATATACCTAGCATGTATCCATATATATATATATATACATATATATATATACATATATGTCTATATTCTATATCTATCATATATATATATATTTCTGATATGAAAAATAATACAAAATACTTTAGAAAAAGGAGCTAGATGAACAAAAGAATATACGGGTAAACAGTAAATACTGGTAAAGTAGATAATATGACCTCAGAGATTCCGGGAACTCTCCTGTTACCACCTCTATCTTGACTTAGGAATGTGTGATTCATATATATGTTACTTTGTCTAGTTTAGTATGGGTTCTAGGGGTCGAAATTCAAGTCCTCATACTTATATAATACATGCTTTATCCAATCAGCCATCTATCCAGTCTTAGGGGAACGTTTCTCAGGAAAGCCTACAGTTTAGTGTGGATCGAATCTAGGGTTTAATGGAGACTGGGGCTTTCACTGACAGGGAAATATGCTCATAAATGCAAGTATATCTAAACATTCACAGGGTATGATCGCTAGCACTATTGACTATAAGCAATATTGACTCTAGCCAATTATTTTTACTGTTGGATTTTCTCATTTCAGGTACCCCAGGACCATAAACAATGGACTAAAAGCAGACTGTATGGTTTTATGAGAAGAATACAAATCATGGCAGACCACTTTCTGTGGTTATTTCACTAATAGCATTTCTGAAGAAGAGATTGCCATATAATAGGACTTACTGTGCTGCTATTTCTAAACTAATTTTTATTAAAAGACCGTGTAATTTCAACTTGGAATCTAAGCTCACTAGTATAAAAAGAGGCATGATTTCACCCTTCTTATTTTTCCATTGGCTAATTAGTCTGGAGACCATTTCTAAATCATATCACCCTTCTTTTCTTTTACTGGAAGCCGTCTAGTAATTTCTATAGCTTTTCTGCTCTTTATGTAAGAAGGGAAGGGTGAAAGTAAGCAACTAATGGCCTCGAGAAAGAACCTTTGAGAAGCTTGCTGTTACAAGAAAGTTAGAGATTGTCACTATCCCAACTTTGCCTTTTACAAATGACTCCAACCAGAATTAGTTGCTCCACACATCTGTAAAGTGAGTCAGGGTGACATGTAGGAAGAACCAGCAGATTACATCAGTAATGTTCCAAGAAACAACAGCAATTAATGACCAACGAATGAGGCAGCTACTTCAGCTGCTTTAATTCATATACCAACTGTTTCACAGAGATTGTAGAAGCTCTGTCCCCACACAGGTGCCATGCACTTCTTCATTACAAATCAATTTGCTGCAAATGTGTCAGGTGTTTATTATGTGACACATATAATGTTAGTGTATGCACTAAGTGACATAGCCGTGATGTGCTTTCAGTTTGTAATTACAGGGACTAGACTGTTTCTGGTATTAAATGGGAAGTTGGTGGTAGGTTCAGGTAAGTTGCAAAGACCGCAGAGATTCTTGAAGAGAGTGGGCAAAGATTTCTCAGGAGAAGACAAAAGTATAGAATCTTCTAGTATATCAGAAAGACATGCATAGAAAGCTCTTGCTCAGAACAAGCAGCTCTGGCCCTTGGTCCCCATGATGTTATCAGGCATTCTTAAGAGGACTAGGTCTTGTAATGACCACCACAGGGTCACTTAAAGTTAGATAGAACGTTGCAGGATATGATGGTGTGAATGTCACTGCAAAAGACAAAAGCATTTCTAGATAGTTTTTATCTTTAAAGATAAACACGGGGACAGAAATTTCAGGTGAGACAGCTCCATGAAGGATGAAAGACTGGTACCCTTTTCCATTTGTCTTTGGAATGGGCTTGAACTATTAGGTTTAAATCTCAATTGCTTTCTCTGGAAAAAAAAAAAAAAAAAAAAAAAGAATGATACCTGATTCACTCTGTTCACAAGTTGGACGTTGCTGAGCAAATATATAAAAACTTAAGTTAGTTAGGCTTTTTAAATTGAACAGAATATTATTCTGCTATTACCACTGTCATCAATACTGTGCTACTCATATTGTTATTAAGGAAATAAAGAGAGAAATAGACATGGGAGATGTCGTTGCAAAGAACTGATTTGAGTGCCAAAGCTGGGTGGTTTATTCTGTTGTAGAGCAGTATTATTCTTCAGCAACAGGAATTGTGAGAAGGAACATTTGCTGGTGAATAGTACATATTCTTCCACACATTAATTCATGTGTTTCTACAGTCCCATGTAGGTATCAGGTCAAATTATATCTTCGACTTACTGGAGAAAAATTCAGATTGTCCTTAGCTGGGTGCCTAACATGAAAAGAACAATTATCAAATTTGAGCTTTGTATAATATTTTGTATTAGCACAAGTATGATTGCATTGAACTTATTGAATGTCCATATAGCATGGCTATTGAATAGTCCCAGAGTCCATATTAATCATTACCAGTTATCTACCAACTTGCTTATCTGGAAATGCAGTTAATAACACTGATTGTATTTGTATCCCAAAACTATGAATAAGGCTGAATGATCTGCTTCATTAAGAGTATGATAGAGTTGAATGGGAAATAACAAAATAAAAAGATTATCATATATACCTGGGAGGCTTTTTTTCCTTTTCAGTCCTCTTTCATTTAGTGTATGCACATAAGCAATTCATTCACTTTCTTCAAGTGAAAACAGCTTCAGTGCCTTCTTGTTGGCTTGCTAGCACACTTGAACCAAATCTTCAGGAATCCAACAATGTTTAAGGAATTCTAAGATCATACTCAGATTTATTATCTCAGTTAATGATGCATAGGGTATTTGGAGTCTGTAGAAGCAATAATGAGCCTGGATTCTAGATTAGGTATCCTGTTAACTTGCAGTCAAATCTCAGTGTATGCATCCTTTTCAGTACCTACCAGGGTGACTTTTAGCTCTTCCAATAGCTTATTTTCTCAGCTGTGAGTGTGGTTAGAAACATGGAATTCTTGACATTACTTGGTCCTGGAAGGATACTTCTCAGATCATTTTCTCACAACATGAGCATTGGGGAATCTTCCTTTCTGAATGTGGCCTTTAAGAACACTGTTTTCAAAGATGCTATCACAGGATGATTGTCATGTAAAATTTTCCTGTGTTAACTCAAGGTACAAATAAGAAGTGTGAAGTCTCATTAACCAGTTTGACCACTCTCTTGTTTTCTTGTAGGGTGATAAAATTTACCTCCATTCAGTCTTCTCTTAACCAACAGAGTGAATATTATTATCCCACTATAGGGAAGTAATAATGAAGATACCTCTGAGTGAGGCACTTATGGTCACATAATTTTGCATCTGACCTAGCCTGGGACCACAGATAGCCTTGACTTCAAGCCCACAGTTCTCTTCACTGTTCATTGACTACTGAAGTTACTGAAGTCACATTGCAGTTATTAGATTTCTGGCTGCCTACATTGAGTTAGATGTGGGTTCCTTTTGTGAAGATGAATGAGAATTTTCAAGAAGAAAAAAACAGCTCAAAGAAATAACATCACTATGATGCTGGGTCACCAAGAATTCCACATGTACTAAATCCACAGTGATTTAGCATCTCCCTTTTTCTTTCATGGATTGACTGGCATGTAACATCCAGCAGAAAGCATATCAAAGAACTGAGGAGAAAATAAATGAATACAAAAAGACAATTAATCTAGTTAATGGTAGTAATAGAGCCATGCATCTGTTTAGTACTGTTTAAAGCAGGCTGTTTTGTAGAAGTGATTTTATTTAACCTCATTTAATTAGTTTTAAGTGTTACCTAGTTTGGTACATACTATAAAACTCAGATGGTGTTCCTAGAAGAGAGATCAACATGGATCGATTGATAGGAAAGCTTTCATGTTTCCTAGTAGTGTGCAAAAGTGGAATTCAACAGCAACCCCAGGGAAAGATAGATACAGGGGAAGCAATAAGTTCGTTAGCTCCTTTCCTATGGTGCAGCTGATGAGTCAAAATAGCTCATCATTTTCCCATCTGTAGACTGTTTTTAAATCCAATTCAGCATTTATAAATATACATTTAGCTCTGTAACTCTCCTCAATGATGATAAAAGTTCTGGAAGCTAGACATAAGCAATGATTGTGTTAACTGTGCAAATGTACCAATCACAGGTTGCTTTTCCTCTATAGTTCAGTTGCCTCAAATGCACTGATTTTGATGAAACTCAAATACTGGAAAAGGAGAATGCCTCTGAAATATTTCAGAAAAAAACAAGTCCAACATGGAATGCAAGCAAGGAAAGATGGATACCCATATTAAGCACTGGGTTTTTTCAGTCAAGTTTTTGAAATCCGTAGGTTGATTTAAACAGTCAGTCTCTATCTAATGGATCCGTTAAGACTTACAGGGGAGACTCAGCAAGGTTGTTAATTTAGAAGAAAGAGAAGGCCATCAGTGTGTGTGTGTGTGTGTGTGTGTGTATGTGTGTGTGTGTGTGTGTGTGTTAATGGAGTGGGTGTTGTAACAATACAAAAAGCATACATACTTCTAATACAAAAAATTCTTGGCAGAAAGATGTGGATAGCTTTTTAAATTACTTTTAAGTTGCTGTGTGAAAACATCATGACTTAGGTACTTACAAAATAAAGCATTTAATTTAGGGCTAATGGTTCCAGAGTGTTTCAGTCCATGATGATAGTGGTGGGAGCATGGCAGTAGACAAGTAGGCATGATTCTGGAGTAGGAGCTGAGAGCTGGATCCATAGCACAAGACAGAAAAACCTAACTAGTAAGAGTATGGAGTTGGTTTTTTTGCTTTGTTTTGTTTTGTTTTTTTGTTGTTATTGTTTTTGTGGGTTTTTTTGTTGTTGTTGTTTTAATTTTTGGATATTCACTTTATATACATTTCAAATGTTTTCCCCTTTGGAAACCCCCTATTCCATTTCCCTTCCCCCTGCCTCTCTGAGAGTGCTTCCCCCACTCACCCACAAACCTACTTCCCCCTTCCCTCCCTAGCATTCCCCTACACTGGGGCATCTAACACCCTCAGGCCCAAGGGCCTCTCCTTCCACTGATGGCCAACAAGGCCCTCCTCTGCCACATATGTGGCCAGCACCATGGGTCCCTCCATGTGTATTCTTCGGATGGTGGTCCAGACTCTGGGAGCTCCCTCCATGGGTCTTGAAACCCCCTCAGCTCCTTCAGTCCCTTCTCCAACTCCTCCATCCGTATCCCATGCACAGTACAATGGTTGGCTGCGAGCATCTGCCTCTGTATTTGTCAGTCTTTGCCTGAGCCTCTCTGGAGACAGCTTATCATGTTTCCATCAGCAATCACTTCCCAGCATTCACAAGAACATCAGAGTTTGGTGGGTAGATATGGAATGTGTTTTTAAAATCTCAAATACCACCCCAGTGAAACACCTCCTCCAACAAGACCATTTCTCCTAATCCTTCCTAAATAGTTCTGCCAACTGGGGACGAAAAATTCACATATATCAACCTTTGAGATCCATTCCTATTCAAACAACCAGCCAAAGCCAAGACAACAGTGAAATTCCAGAGTGATCAATTCATCACACGGAGGAATCCATATATGACCCTATCATTTTCCTGTATTAGTTTCCTTCCTGTTGCTGTAATAAAACTCTAAATTAAAAAAGCAATTTGGAGGAAGAAGTGTTTGCTTTAGATTACAGATGTAGAGTGGATACAGTCCATCATCAGGGAAATCGTCACAAAAATGAAGTACTTGTCAGGAAGTAGTGTTATCACATTTTATCCATAAGCAGATAAAAGAGATAGGCATTAGAAAGTAGGGCCAAGCTATAAAACATCAAGGCACTCACTCCCAGTAGCATTCTTTCTTCATGGAGGTTCTGAGGAAAGCAAAGTCCACAGTGTGTAGTGGTAATGATGGGGTGTCTGTACATGTTTATAAGGTGTAAGCTCATGTATGTATATGACTATATCCAAAGAGGCCAGATATCTTTTTTGTTTGTTTGTTCTCTACCTTGCATTCTGAGATAAGATTGGTCACTAAACATATGCCTCAATCTTGCAAGACTGGCTGCCCAATAAGCTCCAGATATCGGCCATTGTCTACCCGCAGGGTCTGGGGTACCACTGGGCCTAGCTTTTCTAGATGGATTGTTCATTCTTGGTTGGCAAGGATATTACAAGAGTCACTAACTTATTTTAAGAGCTATCATCTTATAACAGAAAAGCATCTGTAGAAAACAGTCTCATGTAAGTGTAATTGAATAGCCAGGGATATTTTTCAGGTCATAGAACACAACATTGTATGCATCTATATTCTGTAGTTATCTATATTTCTCCCATGTCAAATTAATAACTTAAATCTCAGACACTCTCACACAAAAGTCTCCGGGCTGGTGTAGCAGTCCAGACTGTACCTTCACCAAAATCTGGCTTGTTGTTTGAAGGCAGAATGGCTACAAATATTGTATCACAGCTGAATTACTGGTAAAATTAGCTAGTTAGATGATATCATATGTACATATTTGCCCTTTCCCTTTCTTTTCCATTTAACCCTTTCACATGCTCTTTTATTCTTTTGAGATAACATCTTCTGTTGCTCACAGTGGCCTTGAACTTTCACATTCCTGTGACACACCTTTCAACAACTTATAATCAGACACTTGACACCACTCTCAATTATGTATATTTTTATAATTAGTGTTGTTTATGATGTTTTCTTTTATGTTATCTATCATTTCAAGCTCATATTTTGAGTCCTCTAAGAGGACGTGTTTATATCTAGCTTCAATTCTTTTTCTCACTCATATTCATTGGCCTAAAAAATGGCAAATGTTTTCATTTTCTCTAACTCTCTTCCACTCCTTTCTGTTTTATTTCTCTCTTACTTTGCCTCAGATGTCCTCCTTCAGGCTCCTTTAATGCTGCCTTTTGGACATGACATGACTGTTACAACAATGGACTCATAGCAGTTGTGGCTGCCAGCACAAGATCAAGTCAGTTAACATCCCAACCTGATGAGATAGGGTCTGTAAAGCCCACCTCTCTCTCTAAAGATATAGATTGTTAATGGGTTCTTGGGAAGAGAAACTAAATTATTCAATGATGTAGCCTTGCTAGACCAAACAAACAATACCATATCCATGCTCATATATACAATTCCTACTAATCACAGTGGGACACTCAGCAAAAAAGATGAACAAAGGAGGGATATTAAAGGAAGGTTCAGTAGTAGTAAGAGGGAGGTGAAATGATGAGAGAGAATATGATCAGAGCACATTATATAAATGGATACGTTTGTAAGAAAATAAATTATTTACAAAATATATTGACAAAACATGACAGAAAACAGCTGAAGACCTGTGATATAATTTAGACAGTTATATCCTACCATCCTACCATCCTTCTTTCCTTCCTTCCTTCCTTTTTCTTTTTTTTTAATTAATTTATTTATTTCCTTTTTTCTTTGAATCATAAGTCTCAGGTTGTCTAGATTATGTCCAAACATACTTTGTATCCAATCATGGCTTTGAACTTCTAATCTGCCTTCTTCAGTCCCCCATGAGCTGGGATTACAGGTGTATGCCACTCCACTCAGCAACAAGTTTTATTTCTTAAATTAACCCAGACTCAGAAAGACAAATATGTCATGTTTTCTCTCATTTTTTGGATGTTACCTTAGATTTTAAATATGTGTGTTCTATTTGGAATATCTATAGTGATCAGGAAATTATTAAAAGCTAATATATAGAAGAGTACTTCAAGGTAAGAATGAATCGAAGAATAGACTGAAAGGGTATAAAGGGTAAAAGGGAATAATGTCACAGGAGGCATTAAATGGTTTGGCAGTTTGGAAGGAAGAGTAAAAGAAGAACTATGGGGAAAGTTAACTAACATGAAAGACCTTTCACAAAAGCACTGTGGACACCTACTACTGTGGAAGCTTCCTAAAATGCATGCATATACATCTGCATGTAAATAAACACACACAATGTGTGTGTGTGTGTGTGTGTGTGTGTGTGTGTGTGTGTGTGTGTGAATTTCAATGAAATTACTCTGTAACAGGGCAACAAAAGCCCTATTAGGAATGCATTTGGAATTTTTAGCCAGTTCAGTCCCACAGATTCCCCCAAATAGTTCAGGTTACTGTCAAGGTTCTTTATCCTCAGGAACTTGATGAGGTTATTCTTGAAGAAACAGCATACTCAAGTCAGAGAACATGTAAAAGTCATGTCGGTACTCACCTGGATAATTTATCATTATTGCATAGTTTTTGTAGAACTAATGGTTGCTTTGTGCTTTTTATGATACTAAGGGAGAAAAGTAATCATTGATTTTACCTTGCTATGAACCGTGAGAAATATAATGACTGGCTTGACCAGCCATATCCATTGGTGCAATAGTGACACAAATATAATAGAAATAACAATTTCTGTTTGGATTTAAGTCCAAAGCCATAAGTTACAACACATTCTTGGCATTGTTAAAAGGATCATGAATAGGTGTGTCTAGCCAGATCATAGAATCTATTATTATTACCCTGTTCAATGGCTTTATATATTATACACATTCCTAGTGTATTGCTATTATTATAACCACAGATTTATATATCTCTCTGCTTTTCAGTAGATCCACCTCTTTTGCAGCC
Organism: Rhynchomys soricoides; assembly: GCA_019843965.1. Classification (NCBI taxonomy): domain Eukaryota; kingdom Metazoa; phylum Chordata; class Mammalia; order Rodentia; family Muridae; genus Rhynchomys; species Rhynchomys soricoides. The sequence continues at coordinate 18,663,141 of JADRCH010000032.1, forward strand.
CCTCTTCCTGAGACTTAGATATCATTTTGGAAGAAGCAGTAGAAAGATTGGAAGATCCAAGGATAAGAAAAGAGTGTTTGCTGAACACAACACATCAGTTGCACATATGAACCCACAGCAGTTGTGACATCATACACAAGACCTGGGGAAACTGAAGCTGGGAGGTGCTGTGTTTGGCACAGTCTTGGTGGAGACAGAATGACGTTTCCTGCCTCTGGGACAGGGCCAGTGGACATGGGACTCCACACGCATTGATGGCTGCAATTGAGGTAAGGCTTGTTTGTATATAATGTACATAATTTCACATTTCTCCGAGGAATGTCCTCTCTGTTAATGTTAATGACTCCATGATAATCTGAGACAGCATGAGTCTGGTGAGGGCAAAAATAGTGGCTAATGTCTCAGCAAAATGGTAAACCTGGGACCTTTAAGATAGCCCTTAAGGCTGTAGAAATGAAGTCATGAGTTTGAAAATATATAATTTCTCAACTATGCAAAAAATAAAGATGGAATATGAGTTATATGAGGGGCTTCACAAATCTAAAGGAACAAGGCAGCTGCATTAATGAGCCATCTTGTAAGAAAGGATATAAAGGGCAGAAGATACAAAGGCAGACAGATTCAAGATCAGCTCGGGACAGAGTAAGGTTAGGCCCAAGAGAGGTAGAAATGGTAATGGCAGGACCGGGTCCCACCCAGCCAGCTTATCCACTGTATTTAACAGAGGCAGACAAATCTCTGCTGCTATTTATTTTATTTTATTTTATTTTATTTTATTTTTGCAATGTTAAACATTTCGTTTAAGAAAATGTGTGCTTGGAGAATCAGGGGGCTGGGGTTAACGAAGGCTGATTCTTAGGATAATCAAAAGGAAACCTGAAGTAAATGACTGCATTGATATACAAAATAAAAGACTGGGCTTATGATCTGTAGGAGATGAACTAATCCAGAAAAAAGTTTTTAGAATAGCAAGAGAGAACTGCTTGGAGAAAGGTCTCAAGCAGAACATATAGAGAAAGAGCTGTCTGGAGATCTCCAGAGAAAGCAGATCAGAAAGAAAGAAAGCAGAGCAACAACAACAACAACAACAACAACAAAAAACATCCAGACACCTCTTCTCTCAGAGCCCCTCTTAAGACAAGCCGACAGTGGTCCTTGGCAAGAAGGAGAGTCAGTTGCCAACTCCCCTCCTGCTAATGTGTATGTATGCATGCTTGTGTGTGTGTGTGTGTGTGTGTGTGTGTGTGCCGGGATTGTGTATGTGTAGTCCCTTCGTGTTCTAGTAAATGACACACATTTAATAGTAGAGATGCAGCACAAATTGTACCTGATTGCTTTTAAATTAAAAGAGAGAAAAGGGGGAGAGAAAGAGGGACGGTAAATTTTGGCAGGTAAGGAGAAGAGGATCCATTAGGAAGTAGGAAAGGGGAGTAAATAAATGTGACCAAAATTCATTGGATGAAATTCATAAAGAATTAATTGAAATGGATGAGAAATATAGCTTGCCTTATTTTACTGTGGGTTATAATTAAAGGGAACTAGCCAATAATAGCATTGAGAACCACCTTTGGCTGTGAAACGTAGACAGCCCTGATAGATTCCTAACCAAGGATGAAGATAAAAGAGGGATATATAAGCCTAGCTTGATCCAGAAGCCTGTCCATTTCTTTGAAGTTATCTTAATAGACTCTCTAAAACATGAAGTGGGTTGATATACAAATATATATCTTTCAATAGAAATATTACCCCCAATGTTCACAGCTTTTGTCAACACAGTTAAGTTTCTGTAGAGATGTAGCATTTCTAGGAAAACCCAAGTCACACAGTGATCCAGTGAGGGTCCACCAAAGTGCAAGGAAGGCACAATAAATCACTGTAACATAGATTTGTTATAACAAAATTGCTGTACTATTGCTGTCTAGAGATGGCACTACTTTTCAAACTGAAACTAGCTACCTTTTCTTTTCTTTTTCTGATTCCTATTTCCTCCCCTTTCTCCTTTTTCTCTTTCATTTGCTTTCTCTCCTCTCCTCTCCTTTCCTATGTTGAGATATGACCACACATTTCTCAGGAAGGCTTCAAACCCTGTATGCAGCTGAATCTGGCCTTGATCTGCTAGTAAATTTCTTGTGAGGATTGCTATTACATTTGCCTTCTTGATAATAATTTGTTGATGCTCCAAATGCAAGCAAGATAAGGATGACCCTTAAAGCAATTAATAATATCCTTTACCTTTTATGTTAGCATTATGTATTAACCATTAAACTGACTGATAGTTTGCCTCACAGGACTCATTCAATGGGAGCTAGGCAGATAGCTTCATTTGTAAAGCACCTTTTTTCAGAGCAAAAGGAACTGAGTTCAATCTGCAACAAGTATGTATAGAAATTTGGGTCTGGCGGTATACATTTGTAATCCTTACACTTGGGCTCACTGGCTCCAGCCAGCTTAGCCTCATTGGTCTGGTTAGGTAAAGTCAAAATTGTGTGCCCTTCTGCAACAGAGAAGTCTCCTGGGACACAGTGGGAGGTACTGGAACTGCAATATATGTGTTGAATTATGCAGTAAAGGAAAATCCAGAATAGTCACGAAGTGGTGAATGAGAACTTATAGTTTGGAGAAACTGCAAACTTACAAGTGAAAACTACTACTTGGAAGAAGGAACTGGTGTATGATAAATGTGAGAAAGTGCCAGAAAGAGGATGAATTAGTGTCATGTAAATGTTTATGTCAGGACCAGTGAGTTCTGTTGGTCCTGGGAGTTTGGAGTATTGACTATTTCTCCTCACAGCTGTCCTTGCTTTGCATCAGTCACGTTGTAGCTTCGCCACTGTTTTCAGTAATTCACATCAATCTTGGAGTCAGGACTTAGAATATTATTGGGGTCTGCAAGGTGAGAACAATGTCATCATTCCTCTGAGTAATCAGATAGATATTCTCATAAGCATATGCATGTTAGCATTCAGGTAATGTTGGGTCCATTAATAACACCCAAGTCTCTCACTGTTATAGACAATAAATCTGAGCTAAGCTGTTGTAGGAGAATATGAATGTAATAGCATCAAGATTAACAAATGAAAGAAGCCAGTTGAGATTTTTTCTGCTGGGGGTTCTTGATACAAAGTCAGAAGACTTCAGTTGTAACCCAGGACCCTCCATGAATGCTCTGTGGCATATACCTCTCTCTCTCTCTTCATCTCCTTCTCTTTCTTCTACCTCTGTTTCTCTCTCACATGCATACATGCATACATATATATGTATATACATACATACATACATACACACATATACAAACAGGAATGCATAGATAATACACTAAGTAAACAAAATCTAATACAAAAGAAGCCAGCTAGGAAAAGGCTAGAAATTCTTCATCACTTAGAAATTCTTCATCACATTAAAGAAAAAACAAAAAGGTTATATGAGAAAAATCCCACGAAAGACAAATGTAGAAGAGGTAGGTGTTATGAAAATGATCACTGAGGGTCATGAGTCTCATGCCTAGATATTTAGGAAGAGATGTCTTCCAAGATCCCGGACCCTCTCACATTCTCAGAATGCCTTCCCTTTTTAAATAAAAAATTTCCTATTTCTATTTATAATCACATACTCTTTCTATAATTATTTGGCACGGGACACACAGACCTGAAAACATCATTGGTTGCTGTCCAGATTCAGACATGAACCTATACCTCTTCCCAGCCTGCAAACATATGAAACAACTCACCCAAAATACCTATTCTTATCATAGCCAGAAAAGACAGTCTTGCTTATCTGCAGTCACAGCTACTGCATGCACTTCCAGTTTTCAGTCGAAGATATTCAGTGCATGCAAAGCCTTTTGCTCTAATGGGCATCCAAATGTCTTAGACACTCAAATCACCCTGAGTCCTCAAGAGTTTTCTCCTTTTGTGTGCTTCCTATGGCCTTTCCTAAGCTCTATATGGAATTTGCCCAAATTTCCTCGCATTTTTGATTGTCTGCCAGCCAGCTAATGGAAGGCATCTGATCAAGGGCTTGTTTAAGTGCTTCATCCAGTGCTGCATGTATTATTCATGTAGCACCACCCTGACAAACCACATTTTGATTATGCATTCAATTTTCAGTCCTTTCATTTACCAGGCAAGTTGAGTTAGAGATCACTGGAGATCAGAGAAGACTCTCTTATGAATTGATAACGAACTTTGGCTCTTCACCTTCTCTGTGTCCTTGGCTGTCCTTTCTGATGTGGATAATTTCTGGCAAGGGCCTTTCTGAAGATCAAATTAAGGAATAGTTGGAGAAGTTCTCTGGTCAATGGACTGAATAAACCAAGACACTTATACTTGAAACACAGAGATTTTTGAGTACAATGTGTTCCGGGGAGACCTACTTCTGAATGCCAAAGTATATGAATGACCTCTAAAAACAATCTAAATGATTAAAGCTCTAGTTTCAGTGACTTTAACCAGAGCAAAATAGGGGTTCAGTAGGTGAAGTGCCTGACATATGACTATAAAGACTGAAGTTCACATTCTTGACCCCATAGAAAATGCCAAACATGACTGCACATGCTTATCATCCAAAATGGTGGTGGGGAGGGTGATCAAAATGTGATTCTTAAAGGTCATTGGACAGGGAACCAAGCGTAATTGATAAGTTTCAGGTTTAGTAAGAGACTGTTTCAAAAAGTAATTTGCAAAATCACAGAGGGGAAACAACCATTCTTGATCTTTAGCCCCCAAACTTACAAGCACACAGAGAGATAAACACACAGACACACATATACACACACATGTACATAAAACCTAGATATACAACACACACTCATGCATGCCTGTGACTGCACACAAAGCAAAAGAGCAGCAGTCTACTGTTTGGATGGTAACATCATCCAGGTCTCACCTGTGGCAGGCATTCAGTAATCTCCTTTCCTTTTGCTGTTTGTTGTGTTGTTCATTAATTCCCTTGTGAACCCCATCATTCTCTTTACCTTTCCTTAATGTGAATGTGTGCTCTGCTACCAGATTGAGTCTACAATCCTAAGATACAGATCTGCTTTATTGTTCTACCTTCCCTCAGGGGCCAAACACAGTCAAGTATATGCATAGGAATCTAGCTGCTTCATATACATAAGCCTGAGAATGCAAACTCTACACTGTGGTTTAATTAATTTTGTACATATCCCTTTACTGTTAAAGGAGATCCCTGTGCTTGAAACAGGAGACAGTCCTGTATATGTACTGATAATTTTATAGGAGGATAAGGCCGACAAATTTGTCCTAAGAGCTCCCAGCAAACGTGCAAACCATGATTTGCATCCTGAAAGTGTGTGTATCTGGTAATATAATAAAACACAGAAGTTTATTGTGAAAACTTTAGCATATTTAGTTGACTAAGAAAAACCCACGCTTTTGTTCAGGTATTTTGGTTTAATGAATGAATACACTCTAGTTGGAGTCATGAGTAAAATTTTCTAGTTTCTATATAATTCTATATAGATACTCTAGAACTGAATGCGTATGTAATGGAGGAGGCTAAATAAAAATTTTGGGTTCAAAAACAAGAAAACATGAGCCACTGAGATGGCTGAGCAGGCACAAAGCACTTGTTATGCATGCTTGCGAATTTGGGTTCCTTGACTACAGGAAGCCACAGTAGAAAGATACAACCAACTACTGAAAGTCATTATCTTACTTCTACACTGAAGACATATGCATACAAGAATGCGCGTGTGTATGTACACACACACACACTTTTCTAAATATATATAATATATTATATACAAATACAATATTTTAAATTAATTTCTCTCATCTCTTTTTGCCTATGATAGATATTGGCTATTTACTAATTTATATTTGCACTCTGCTGGAAAGAGTCAATGTGGAGTCAATACAGACACTGACAAGTAGGTGAAAACCCCTTGGACATTGTCAAGTGGAAAAGTGTGGTTCAGCAGATACCAATTTGTCTTCTTTCCAAGTCATCAATATTGAGTCATGGTTAAATAAAACAGTTTTCACGACACAAGCCCTCTCTCCAGTCTAAGATGTTTTAACTAATGCTTCAGGACATGTTTCCTGAATGAACTTTTGGTGAGAATGTCTTATGAACTGCCTGCCTATTCTGCTGTGATATTGATAGCCTAGAGAAGTATATTCTTTTATGTCTTGTCTCACAATGATGCCACTGAAAAGTGTTGAAATGTATAACCAGCTTCAATTCAATTTTCAATTCTCTCTCTCTCTCTCTCTCTCTCTCTCTCTCTCTCTGTGTTTGTGTGTTCTAGGTCTGCACCTTTCATATACTGTGTGAGTAGGAGTTGGTCATTAGTGGTAGAGACATTTAAGCTTCATTGACTTCAAAGAACAAATGCTATAATGTCTCCAGGACATGTCCTATCTCAGGGAATTTCATTTCCAAAACAAAATTTCAAAGATAACACCAGCAAATAATTTCATCATTCATAGATAAGAAACACTCTAAATTTGAGAACCTGTGTGACTGTATTGGTCAGAGCTCCTGAAGTAGCCACTGATTATTTCATTATGCTGACAGGGAGCTCCTGGTCTGCAGGCAGAATGAAAGCTCTGAGCTTACACTCTCCTCAGAATTCCACTTTTATTATGTCAATATCATGATGTCTTGATAAAAACCTGGTTCAAGGCTGGCAGTTTGGCTCAGTGGGTAAAGTACTTGCTGTCCAGCCCAATGACCTAAGTTCAATCTCTGGAATTTCTGTAATGGTAAAGGGAGAGAACCTAAGCCAAAAAGTTCTCCTTTGACTTTCACACTCAAATTGTGGCATTTTTGAACCCAAAGCAACAGGCAGACCTAAACTCAGACCCACCACCACCACCATAATAATAATAATAATAATAATAATAATAATAATAATAATATAATAAAACAACTGATTCTATAGAAATGTATGGATACAGATGATGCGGGCTCTTTCTGTAATCACCTGCTGCAAGCCTCATTCATTTGGGTGAATGGTTCCAAAATGCATTAAGAATTTTGTTATTCCATCTGTCCAGATGATGTGGTCTTCCACTGTACAGCAAACACAAACTGGATACGTGTGTGAAAACAGCAAGTTGAGTGCAGGAGAAACTGTAGCCATCTTCTGAGCTAAACTGAGAATAATTTATCTGAACTATAAAAAGAAAATGCATGTATCTAATGTGCACATAATTTGGTTAAGTAGCAATCCTACCTTTGGAGCAGTGATTCCAAGTATAATAAAAAAGAAGACCATGAGGTTAATTAGACTGCAAACACTAACTGTGTAGAGGACATGAAAGAGTCATGGATATGGTGAAGGGGTTGCCTGAGGAGATGGTTCAGTCAATAAGAAGTTGCCCTTAAAGGAATGAGTTAGATCCTTAAAACCCATGTGAAGAAGCTGATTATGGTAGCACCTGAGGTGTAGGGTCTTCTGCTCTAGCATACCTGACTGCTAGCTGCTATGTCACCTAAGGGAGAGTAGTAGGCTGATTCAGTCTCTGTCCCTGTCTCTATCTCCCTCTGTGTCTCTGTCTCTGTCTCTGCCTCTCTGTCTGTGTATGTGTGTGTGTGTGTGTGTGTGTGTGTCTATGTATGTACATGAAATAAGCTGTCATGTATCCTAGGCAGGACTTGAATCCCCTTGTACTCAAGGCTTACTTCGATCTTCCAGTGACTCTGCCTTAACTCTCCTAGTGCTAAGGCTATGAATAGGCACCATCCATGTTTACATGGTGATGCTGAGACTACAGACTAGAGCTCAGGGAATTGTACATGCTGGGTAAACACAATACCAACTGAGCAACATTCTCAAATTTCAGTGTACTTTTCTGAAATGAGGGAAAGAAGTTTAAGCAGGCCTTGTCTTCCTTCAGTATATGTTATATTCTTTCATCCAGCCTTCAACATCATGTTAGCTCTTGAATACCTAAAGTTACAAGGGATCAGAGGCACAAGTAGTGAAAATGGAGAAGCTTACCCCACTTCAAAGCAACACTGAGATGCAGGGGAGGACTCTGGAGTCCTTAAAACATCTGACTTTCCTACATACTAGGTTTTCAGCATGTTCAACACAGACCTAGAATTATTGTGGTGGCTCTCAATCTCCTAGGACCCTGAAGTGTGGTCTGTCTTATAACAGTGCCCTGAAGAAGCAGCAAATCTGTCCAGCTTTGATTTTTGCATCATGATGGCTGCTCTTGATGCCTCCTGATTCTTCCACTCTTCCTGTCCCAGCAAACAAAATCTATCTCATATAGATTCCATCTAGACACCACAGGAGCCATTTTTGAGACTGGCTTCAGAGCTTACAATCAGATGATTATAATTTCTGCTTGGCTTATCTTCTGCCACTATGCAGATTTCTTCCAGAAAAGAATGGTTTCCCTAGGATGTGTGGTATTCGCTGAGTCCTTGTGCAAATGCCAGGAAGTCCATGACCAGAGAGGCCTGCCTGTGTACCATTGCTATCCTACCTATACATTTCCCACAGGAGGAAAAGCTTGGACACCATAATGGACAGTTAAACAGGGTCTGCAAGCAGATGGTGAACATCCCATCCTTCATTTTTCCTCTGGACTCCCAGAAGCACATTGATTTCCCACTCCATTTTCCTTATGCCAGTGGCTGTTCAGGCAGAGGGAAGAGGAAGAAAGCCAAGAAAGGCCAGGGTAGTGCTGGAGCTGGTGATGATGAGGAACAGGATTAAATTAATACCTTGCTGCACTGGAGGATTGTCTAGTTTTCCAGTTGACAAATAAAACAGTTGATGCTTGGGGAAAGAAAAAACCTCCTGTGTGTTCTAGACCTCCCAAGTTCAGCAATGTGCCCTTTCAGGGCAAACATCAATTCTCAGGACTTCCTGGAAGCTGCAAATAGTTTGAGCTGTGCAACCAAGGACATAAGCTCACTTCTACTTTCCTAGATTAAGGAATATTGTGCTAAAGGTCAAAAAAAAAAAAGAATGCAAATCAGAGAAAACATGAGCAGTGTGGAGGTGGAGAAAAATGAGGGAGAGGAGAAGGAGAAAAAAGGGAGAAATTGAGAACAAGGGAAAAGGAGACGAGAACGACGAGTGGTACGAGAGGCAGAAAGGAGCAGTTGAGGAGACAGGGGAGAGGAATAACAGGGGACAACAAAGGCCAATAAGAATGTACATCAAAACTAGTGATATCACTGAAGTCCTTGACTACAAAAAGAGAACCTCCTTCGCTTGAGGCACCTTACTAGGTACAGCCTTCCTCAGGGCTTCGTAACTACTGAGCAGACAGTTGGGAATGCCTTGGTTAGCCTGGGACAGACAACAAAGCTTCTCATCTAGGAAATTACTGCATAGCAAAGAACTGCCAGAAATCCACCTTATTAGGGATCAGGGAAACAGTCACAGGAGGAAAAACTTTGATAGTTCACAGGGAGTTGTGCACATCCCTCATTCACAGGCCAGGCAAGACATAAGTCATAACACCTCTTCTACCTTTGTCACCCTGCTACAGGATGGAGGTGACCTGTTGTAACCCGCCAAGTATCCTTATACTTAAATGAAGGAGACTAGGGCATTTTGTCAAATATGAAACAAGGCAGCCAGGCTGCAAATGATAAGCAGAGTGCCTTGCATCACAAGAATCAGGTGCTAGTAGCCTGCATTGCATTTCTGCCTGTCCATGTCACCTAGCTTACAACTGCTGCAGGGACTGCACACACTGTCTCTACTGCTTTGTGCCTTTAACTTTCCAGATTCCAGCCTCCCTCCATTGCCTTGGCCCAGGAGGCTTCTGAGCCTTCCATTATTCCTGTTCCTCTGCCTTCCCTCACAAACCTATATAAAGTCACTAGTTCACTTTCTATGTCACTCCCTTCTGAGCTTTTGCACTTTAAGTCCCCTCTTGCATGAGAAAATCTTTCACCCCAAATGCAGAGGTCAGATTTAAGACAAATGAAGATTCATTTGGCCACTGCTGAAGCTCTTCCTATTCCTCATAGCCCCTTGACGCTGACCCCTATTTTTCCAGTCTCCCTCCTGAAGGACAGAATCTTCTCCACCAATGTGTATAGATTCCTCTCCTCTTCCTTCCCCTCCAGTCCTCTAGCTCTTTTCTCAGGAGCCCTCTTTGGTCTTTTCTTACACAGCATCCTTGTTTCAGACTCTACGATCTGTCCACCTTCCATACGTCCCCTGATGATGAAAATAGACCCTACTTGCCCTTCTGAGTCTACTATGGTAAAATTATCCAAGGTAGTACCTTGTAATGCTCCCACTGCAGCCTGTAGTGACAACCCTATTGAGCTCTTCCATGGATAAGGTGACCATTCACTCTCCTGCTCTTCTCAATACTACCAGGCAGCTGAACGTCAGACCAGGACTTAAAGTTACAGCAGAAAACCTTTCTGCTGTGTCCCCCTTGCTGTGAGCAGGCCTGCTGCTCATGGAATTCTTGGGGTAGGTGGATGTAGGGATCATCCACTGCCTTCTTGGCTTTATCATTTCACCCTCCACAAATAAATGACCAGCTGGCATTCCATGACACTGTACATGTGTTTTCAATTCTAGGTATGTACGTGACTGTGTTCAATGTTAAAAATTTTTGAATCATACCTTTTAGCAATCATAATAGTTGCCATTATAATTTGTAGTATTTTATCATGGCACATTCTGTATTTCACATATTAGTGGTTTGTGTGTACTTTGTTTTGCTGAGGTGTGTTCAGTTTATACTAACATTAGATCATTCATGCTATCTTGGTAATTTAATTTTTTAGTATGTTTTAATTTCTATTTGGTTTTACTGAAATAACTTACCACCCACAGTGCCAAATTCTTATTGGAATTATGGATGACCATTTTGTTTATTTAATGTGCCAAACTTTAACATAATATCAAATACACAGAGAAAGCTTTTTCTCCTCCTTTTCTATTTTAACAAAGAGTCTTGAGTTAAATGCTTAGATGTCTCCTTTACAGTCATTGAAATATGAAATAGGAAGGTATATTATGACAAACTCCATAATCAAACACAAAAACAGCTGTCAAAATTCAATATTAATAAGAATATATATGAAAAATAGTACAAAAATAATTTAGGATATAAACAAGAAATTGTAATTGTTACACACTTGTTCAAATTTTTAGCATGAAAGCTACTGTTGTGACCTAGGTGACCCACATAGGAAGGAAACACATAGCTATGAAAATAAAAAGGGTTTTGCTGTGCACAAGGCTGATCCAGGTAGCAATCATGTATCATGGTCATCTTTTCCATCTTCGGTTAGGCACTGTCTTTGAATGGGTGGTACTGATAAGTCATGATGGATGGTGTTCACTATGGTTTGAAACTGGGTCATCCAGACTTATCTTGTCAAAGATTCATGTGTTTCTTTTTTCTTTTTTTTTCTTTTCAATATACTATGAGCATTTCTCTTTTTTTCATATATTATTAACATTTCAAATGTTTCCCCCTTTCCAGATTTCCCCTTTCGAACCTCCCTATTCCCTCCCCACTACCCCTGCCACTATGGGGGTATTCCTCCACCCACCCACCCACTCTCGTCTTCCCTCCTTGGCATTCTCATATACTGGGTGACCTAAAACCCTCAGGCCCAAGGACCTCTCCTCCCCCTATGGCTAACAAGAAGCTCCTTTGTTACATATGTGGCCAGAACCATGGGTCCCTCCATGTGTGTTCTTTGGTTGGTGATCCAGTTTCTCGGATCATTGAGGGGTCAGGCCAGTTGCCACTGTTGCTGCCTCCCTGGGGCTGCAAACTGCCTCAGCTTCTTCAGTCCCTTCTCCAACTCCTCCATCTGGGACCTCACACTCAGCCCTATGATTGCTGTGAAGTGACTCTTGGGTACTCCGAACATTTGGGCTAATAACCACTTAAGAGTGAGTACATACCATGTTCATTCTTTTGTGACTGTGTTACCTCGCTCAGGATAATATTTTCAAGTTCCATCCATTTACCTGTGAATTTCGTGAAGTCATTGTTTTTAATAGCGGAGTAGTATTCCATTAGCAGTACCACATTTTCTGTATCTATTCTTCTGTTGGGGGACATCTGGGTTGTTTCCAGTTTCTGGCTATTGTAAATATGGCTGCTATGAACATAGTGGAACATGTGTCTTTATTATATGTTGGAGCATCTTCTGGGTATATGCCCAGGAGTGGAATAGCTGGGTCCTCAGGTAGTATTATGTTCATTTTTCTGAGGGTCGGCCAAACTGATTTCCAGAGAGGTTGTATCAACTTGCATTCCCACCAGCAAGGGAGGAGTGTTCTTCTTTCTCCACATCCTTGTCAACATCTGATGTCACCTGAGTTTTTGATCTTAGCCATTCTGACTGGTGTGAGGTGGAATCTCAGGGTTATTTTGCATTTCCCTGATGACTAAAGATGTTGAACATTTCTTTAGGTGCTTCTCAGCCATTTGAGATTCCTCAGTTTGAATTCTCTGTTTAGCTCTGTTCCCCATTTTTTGATAGGGTTATTTGGATCTCTGGAGTCTAGCTTCTTGAGTTCTTTGATATATTGGATATTAGCCCTGTTTCGGATGTAGGATTGGTAAAGATCTTTTCCCAATCATTAGGTTGCCATTTTGTCCTATTTATAGTGTCCTTTGCCTTTCAGAAGCTTTGTAATTTCACGAGGTCCCATTTGTCAATTCTTGATCTTAGAGCACAAGCCATTGGTGTTCTTTCTGTTCAGGAACTTTTCCCCTGTAACCATGTGTTCGAGAATTTCCCCACTTTCTCTGTTAGATTCACTGTATCTGGTTTTATGTGGAGGTCCTTGATCCACTTGGACTTGAGCTTTGTACAAGGAGATAGGAATGGATCAATTTGCAATCTTCTACATGTAGACAGCCAGTTGAAACAGCACCATTTGTTGAAGTTGATGTCTTTTTTCCACTGGATGGTTTTAGATCCTTTGTCAAAGATCAAGTTACCATAAGTGTGTGGGTTGATTTCTGGGTCTTCAATTCTATTCCATTGATATACCTGCCTGTCATTGTAGTAATATCATGCAGATTTTATCACTACACCTCTGTAGTACAGCTTGAGGTCAGGGAGGCCGATTCCAACCAGAAGTCCTTTTATTGTTGAGAATAGTTTTTGCTATCCTGGGTTTTTTGTTATTCCATATGAATTTGAGAATTGCTCTTTCTAACTCAATGAAGAATTGAGTTGGAATTTTGATGTGGATTGCATTGAATCCGTAGATTGCTTTCAGCAGGATGGCCATTTTCACTATATTAATCCTGCCAATCCATGAGCATGTGAGATCTTTCCATCTTCTGAGGTCTTCTTCGATTTCTTTCTTCAGAGCCTTGAAGTTCTTTGTTTGGTTAGAGTCACACCAAGATATTTTATATTGTTTGTGACAATTGTGAAAAGTGTCATTTCCCTAATTTCTTTCTCAGCCCGTTTATCCTTCGAGTATAGGAAGGCTACTAATTTGATTGAGTTAATTTTGTATCCGTCCAGTTTGCTGAAAGTGTTTATCAGCTATACCAGATCTCTGGTGGAGTTTTTCGGGTCACTTAAATATACCATCATATCATCTGCAAATAGTGATATTTTGATTTCTTCCTTTCCAATTTTTATCCCTTTGACGTCCTTTTGTTGTTTAACTGCTGTAGCTAGAACTTCAAGTGCTATATTGGATAGAAAGGGAGAGAGAAGGCAGCCTTGCCTAGTCCCTGATTTACTGGTATTACTTAGAATTTCTCTCCATTTAGTTTGATGTTGGCTACTGGTTTGCTGTATATTGCTTTTACTATGTTTAGGTATGTTCCTTGAATTCCTGATCTTTCCAAGACTTTTATTATGAAGGGATGTTGAATTTTGTCAAATGCTTTTTCAGCATCTAACGAAATGACCATGTGGTTTTTTTCTTTGAGTTTATTTATGTAGTGGATTACATTGATGGATTTCTGTATATTGAACCATCCCTGCATCCCTGGGATGAAGCCTACTTGATCATGGTGAATAATCGTGATATGTTCTTGGATTCAATTTGCAAGAATTTTATTGAATATTTTTGCATCGATATTCATAAGAGAAATTGGTCTGAAGTTTTCTTTCTTTGTTGGGTCTTTGTGGGGTTTTGGTATCAGTGTGACTGTGGCCTCATAGAATGAATTGGGTAGTATTCCTTCTGTTTCTATTTTGTGGAATAGATTGCAGAGTATTGGGATCTTTGAAGGTCTGATAGAATTCTGCACTGAACCCATCTTGTCTTGAGGGTTTTTTTTTTTTTTTTTGGTTGGGAGACTTTTAATGACTGCTTCTATTTCTTTAGGCGTTATGGGATTGTTTAGATGGTTTGGTTTATCTGATCCTAATTTAACTTTAGTATTTGATATCTGTCTAGAAACTTGTCCATTTCCTCTAGATTTTCCAATTTTCTTGCGTATAGGCTTTTGTAGTAGGATCTGATGATTTTTTTTTAATTACCTCAGAATTCAGTTGTTATATCTCCCTCTTCAATTCTAATTTTGTTAATTTGCATACTTTCTCTGTGCCCTCTGTTTAGTCTGGCTAAGGGTTTATCTATCCTGTTGATTTTCTCAAAGAACCAGCTCCTGGTTTTGTTCATTCTTTGTATAGTTCTTTTAGTTTCGACTTGGTTGATTTCAGCCCTTGATTTGATTATTTCCTGCCTTCTACTCCTCTTGGGTGTATTAGCTTCTTTTCGTTCTAGAACTTTCAGATATGCTATTAATCTGCTAGTATATGCTCTCTCCAATTTCTTTTGGAGGCATTCAGAGTTGTGAGTTTTCCTCTTAACACTGCTTTCATTGTGTCCCATAGGTTGGGGATGATTCATGCTTTTTAATACTTAATTTCTTTATTGGTACTGGTGGGTCTCTGCCTGAACAGAGTGTTTCTAGGATAAGGGAAGGCATTAATGCAGTTTTCTGTTTTGATTAACAGTCTTGGGATATGTAACTTTTTTCTTAAAGGACATGTAGTACTTTGCCATGATGCATCTAATTTTAGACTGTTGATGCTCTACTATTCCTTATTAGTCCAGGCTGGATTAATGTTTTGACTCTACTTCTGGATATGTTCTGGGATGTGTTTGAGCATAAAACAAACTGGTTAGTGTCTGCGAAAGTGTTATTCCAAGAAGCTTTAGTAACTGGTTTGTGTGAGATGTATGAGCAGATCAATATATGCTGTGGTCACTGGTTTCTAAGCTACCCATATAAACTACTTGCCCCACTATGGTTACAAGTACAGTGGTAGAATCTTGAAGACTAAGGACTCGTGGAAATGTTTAGGCCATTGGGAGCACTGCCTTCCAATGAGGTATAAGAGTATCTTATGTAACCTCAATTAGTTTGTAAGACTGAATCCTTATTAGAGAACAGTGCTGATCACCCTCCCCCCTCATTCCAGCTTCGTAATTTGCTATTCCTCCACATTTCTTACATTTTCACAGGATGCCCTCACGAGGCCCTTAAAAGAGACAAACCTATTGGAGCTGCCTGAACATGAACTTCCTGACTATGAATTAATAAACTATTTACTGTATACCTCTGTCCTTTTGCAGGAAGATGGAATGGGTTGAATGAGCTGCCAGGCCTTGATCTTGGATATTGATCTCTCTCACTATGGCTTCCAACCTTGCTGAAGGTATGGTTTGAAAGTAAACAGATCTAGAATAACAGTATACTTTTCAATAGATATAACTGCATCCTGTAGCAAATAGTTCTTACTTATATATCTCCATAAACGTGCCTTGGACATCAACCATGAACTTGTACACACAAACACACACACACATACACACACACACACACACACACACACACACACGGAATGTTCTCAAACACAAGAGTCATTCTTCTCCAAGTTTCATTCACTTAGCATAGTGCTCAACAGACAACAGCAGTCTTGGTTCCGTGCATTAGCACTTAGCATACACATTCCATAGGAGCCTAGATGCTAGATTCTAGTTATAAAAAACACTCTCTCAGTGTCAATTATACTCTATATTGGTGTGTGCGTGGATGCACAAATATTTACATATTTGTGTGGTTTCCTGTATCTGAACTATGGTACATGTGTGGAGGTTGGAGGATAGATTCAGGTGTCAGTTCTTACCTGCCTTCCAACATGTTTGCGGTACATTCTCATGTTATGTATACCAGGCTAGCTGGCCTGTGAGTGTCCAGGAGTCTCCGCTTCACTTTTTTTTCCCCCAGAATAACTCTGAGGTTAGAAACCGGTGTTACCATATTCCAGCTTTTGTGGGTTCTAAGCAACAAACTTCATTACCTAGCTTACATGGCCAGGAATAGACTCTCAAAGTCACTTCTGCACCCTTCTTTTTGAACACAGCATTTTCCATATATTTTGAAGGCGTGGTTCTCAGAACTTTTCCCATGTTATCTTGTTTATCTTCAAAACAGTCTTGTGAGGTGAATAACATTTTGCAGTGAAAATGGTATATGTGTGGATTGAAACTTTTGGAAGGCGAATGTATTTCTCAGGAAAGATCATATCTAGGAGTAGGAACAAATCCCAGGGTACACATGGAGAACATATTTGCTCACAGGCAGATTATTTTTTATTGGATTTTGTTTTTGTAGTTACATTTCAAATGTTATTCCCTTTTCCAGTTTCCCCTTTGAAACCTCCTATCCCATCCTTCCTTCCCCTGCTCCTATGAGGGTGCTCTTTCTCCCACCCACCCACTCCCACCTCATCGCCCTGGCATTATCCTACACTGGGGAATCAAGCCTTCACAGGATCAAAGGCCACTCATCCTATTGATGACAGACAATGCCATCTTCTGTTACATATGCATCTGGAGCCATGGGTCCCTTCATGTGTACTCTTTGGTCAGTGGTTTAGACCCTGGGAGCTCTGGAGAGTCAAAGGAAGATCTTAAAACAGGAATGAAAGCACTGGTCTGGGGTCTCTTTTGAATTAATACAAAGAGAATAGAAAGTCATACTAAAAATAGCTTTCTCATTGATTTTTACTCTGCCTCTGATGCTTTACTTCCTTTTGTTTCTCTATACCAAAGAATCAGTATGCTCCCATACCATTTGCCTACAATCAAACTACTCTGTCTCACCTAAGGAGAGGTCAGAAAGCCAATGTATGAACCACTTAGTTTCTGGTCCCACGATCTTTTACTCTTTTCATTTCCAAAGTCACCCAGAGTCCAGGGTATAATTGTCTCCTTAGGATAATTTACATTTCTTTACTGTATTATTCTACAAT
Organism: Rhynchomys soricoides; assembly: GCA_019843965.1. NCBI lineage: Eukaryota > Metazoa > Chordata > Mammalia > Rodentia > Muridae > Rhynchomys > Rhynchomys soricoides. Next base: position 18,680,364 of record JADRCH010000032.1, read on the forward strand.
TTGAGTTGGGTGTTTCTTCATCTATTTCACAGAGCAGTTTGCTTATATTTTTAAAATGTCTTTGAAAAGTGGCCCAAGGGATTGTATTAGTTTCTATGCTTGTGAGTGTCTTAAATATCTACAAAGGAAAACTCAAAGGTCATTTTCTTCTTTCATATTTTCCGTTTCCTCAATATTTAATTCTGACAGAGTGGTAATAGAGAGATTTGAAAGTGCACTGTTTGAAAAATGTCAGCTCATAAAGAGGTCATGGTTCTATTTAACATCTGCAGTGGCTATTAAAGGCTTCTCTGCCTCCAAGACTAATCAAGAGAAACACACCAATGTGGCATGAGTGTCAGGCAGGAGGACAGAGTTGTTGGCATGAGCCTAAATTGACAGTCTACATTTATTAAAATGCAAGTCTCAGAAAAATCAGCATCCTCAGAGAGAGGACTTAAGTAAATAACTAGAAAGATGTGGACATTAATACAGCCAGTGGTGTCAATATCGTGTGGTGATTCTGTGTGAGTCCAAACATCAGGACCATAGCTATGATGGCAAAACCTGTCAATATTTGGATGTATGGGTTGAATCCAGCTAAAGCAGTATACAGATGAATTACATAAACTTTTGACTAAACATGGGGGATCTAGCCAATAAGTAGAGAGAAATATTTACCTAGACTTACTTTTACCTTCTATACTTAAACAAGATGAAATGTAAAGGGAAACCATAGTAGTCATTTGGATGCAGTCTATTTCTGTGTACATTTCTGAGATCTGTATGAGTGGGGTGCATGTGTGTGCAATCTTTATGTCTTTTTCTCTTTGTCTTGCTTGTTAGGCTTGCATGGTATTAGGATCAAACCTGGAGACACAAACTGGTAGTGAATACTTTTTAATTCTCTTTTAAGTACAATCATTGCTTTATTTTTGTAATCTTTTCATACTTGTCATTCTTATTTTGCTGTTGTTGGAAGTATTAGAGCATAAAGAAATCATTGTCCGAATCATAGAAATGGAAATGTTCTTCACTCTGCATCCTGTGTCCTAGTCATTACTTATTCTAGCCACATAAGTCATTCCTCTGTCCCACCTTCATCAGACACACACATACATCTTGGAACTAGTCAGATTGATCTTCCTGAAATGGCTTGAGTCTGATATACTGTTTCACCTATTAGTTCTAATATATTCTCCTCTTTTTATAACTTGATGCCACTATGACAGGCTCTGTGTGGTTTCTATTACATCTCTGGCTTGAACTCACCTACTCTTCTAGGTATGGGAGATCCATTTGCAACTCCTGACAAGCTCTATACTTCTCTTAATGATTCTGAACCTTGAAAATCTTACATCTTTCACATAAAGAGATTCTACTTTCTGCTCATTCTTTTTTCCTTTTAAATCTTGAGACACATACTTATTAAACACATAGTGGCTGTTGAGGTCAACAAGTTTAATGTATTTGACAGGAACTGAATTGTTTTCTCAAACTCTGTTTGACTCCAGCTTTTCCCGATTAATGTGCAGCACTATGTGTGCTGTTCAATTTCTCAAAGTCTTAGATTTCTCCTGAATGTAAATTGGAGTAAATATTGTCTATTTTGAAAGTGTTCACTTAAATGATTACAGGAAGGAATCTTGACCACTGTATAGGCTATAGTCAATTCATATTTCCTTGCCTTATTTTCTTTTTTAAAAATAATATTTGTGTTTTAAATTTTATGTATAGAAGTATGTGTCTGAGAGTGTGTGCATATGCATAGTATAGTTGTTTAAATAGTTTGGCCCCATAGAGTAATATCTTTGAATATGTTTGACATAGGAACTCCTAATAGTATATTAGGAGGTGCAGCCTTGTAGATGAAAGTTGGTCACTGTGGATGTGGGCTTTGCCAGACATTCCTTCTAGTTTCCTGGACCAGTTTTTTCCTGTTTATTTTTAGAATACAATGCAGAACTCTCAGCCTCTCCAGTACAATGCCTTCCTGAATGCTGCCATGCTTGCTGCCTTGAGGATATTGGACTGAGCCTTTGAACTTGTAAAGTAGCCCCAGTTAAATGTTATCCATTATAAGAATGGCCTTGGCTGTGGAGTCTCTTCACATAAATGAAAACTCTGATTAAGACACATGGGGAGTGGGAAACTACATACCCATATGATGAGCAGAGGCCTGAAAAGTATAAGAGAGCATTGAATCCTGCATAGCAGTCAGGAATAGGTGTATAAGACATGCCCAGCTTGTTAAATCACTTTTGGGATTCTAATACTTCTGCCCTGATTATATTGCAAAAAGAAATCTTAACCACCGTGATGTCTTTATACGAGAGAGTGAGAGAGAGAGAGAGAGAGAGAGAGAGAGAGAGAGAGAGGGATTAAGGCTCCACTTAAGACAATGGCATTGTTTGCATCATTTCATGTATGCATACTTATCTATTTATTTATTGGTAATACTACAGATTGAACTCAGAGATTTAAATAGACAAAGCAAGTGTTCTACCACTGAACCAACCTTAGTGTTCAGATCAACACAAGGTCAAGCCAGTCATTGTCCTAGCATGGAGGCCCCCAAACTTAACTGAGGAGCTATTGATACCTGATGACTCTTGAGAGTCAGTTTTCCTTATGGATGTGGCCCCTGGTAAGCTGAGCATGCTCTAGTGGATAGCCTTACAACCGTGATTATGGGCAACACCAATTGGAGTCCATAGGTTATTATCAAAATAAAAGGACAGAAAGTTGGAAAATGGAGAGGTGAGAGGTGGGTCTTGAAAGAGTTGGTAGAAAAAAAGTGGTGAATATGTTCAAGAAATATTGCATTAAGTTCTAAAATTTTTATTCCAAATTGTATAAAAATAAAGCATATATATATATATATATATATATATATATATATATATATATATATATATATATTCAATCTATGAAATTACCGAAGATAGATTAAAATAACATATACATTTAGAAAAAAATAGACATATCATAAAATGAAGGAGCATGAATTTTGCTATTTACCTTTAAGATTTACTGAACCTGTAAGAACTCATCAGAAAACTATTTAATTACCTGATGATAATGTCCCAAAATCAACAGCACTAGTATCAGTTTCAGCTAAATAAATGGATTCTATGGAAAGACAACCTTCTCAAGCAGTGCCTCATAACTTTCCTAAACTCACATATCTTTAATTGAAGAAAAAACAAACACCTTTTCTTCAAGTAATTGGTTAGTATTCCTTTCTTCCTTTCCCTTCCTTTCTTTCTTTCTTTCTTTCTTTCTTTCTTTCTTTCTTTCCTTCCTTCCTTCCTTCCTTCTTTCTTTCTTTTTCTTTCAGAAAGTTCAGGAGAAAAATAAGATTGTGATTGATAATTTGCATGCTTTTTATAATCACTTTAAATTCTTTTTCAGTGTAAGGGCAAGTTGATTTGTTGTTGTTTTGTGCCTTTTTGTTGATTGTAAATTTTTTAGTTTTTGTCTATTTTCACAAAAGAACTAATTCAATTAAGGAATAATGTCTTACAAGTATAAGTGATTGTTTGGTTGATTGGGTTTTCTTTTCCTATGATTATAATAATACAAAGAATCTCAATTATAACCACTGTTGGGAAGGTGGTACTGACAAGCAAGCAGGCATGTGAGTGCCAAGCAGGTTCCACCTCCTCTCAGGGCTGGCTTTTCTGTTTGTCAGGCAGGCTCCACAGTATAATTTCAAGATGAATCAGAGTCAAATGTTTTAAAAAGCAAATTGTGTTCACAGTGTTGATAATAAGTTTGTTCCTGAAGTAGATTTATCTGCCTAATGTCCATCTGCTTTATAAAGTTAAAACAGAACAATGTATCTGCAGTCTGGTCTGGATTTCAAATTAAGAAATACATTCTAAAGCTATTAGCAGTAAGCAGATATACTTTCAGATAGAATTTCAACATGTCCTGCACATAATCAGACAAAGAATATTCTTCCTGCTGCTTCTCTCCATAAGGATGTCCCAGGAGTGGTGTGCATGTTTCTCGTGTGTGTGTGTGTGTGTGTGTGTGTGTGTGTGTATGTGTGTATGTATGTGTGTTAGTGTGTATGCATATGTGTGAATGAATATGTGTTTTTGTTTGTGTATGTATGTACACATCCCTGCAGGTGTGGCCATGCATATACATGTGTGGATATATATGAGCCGGTATGTATATACCAGTGTGTGCATGGACATGTGTGCTGTGTGTTTGTGTGTGTGTGCACATGTGCGTTTAGCATCTGAAGATTTGTTTATTTTTACCTGAGTGGGACAGAAATTTATATAGGAGAAGGACAGCAGTTTGTTCTACCCATGCTGTGCAAAGAATTTTAGGGAACCTTACTCTATCTCTGGAATGCTTTCCTTTAACTCACGATTCCACTGTATTCTGAATCAATGCCAAAACTAGAATTAGTTTTTTAAAATATCCATATTTGTTCGGGTCCGGGCAGTTTCTTTCCACAATGTAATATGTGGAGATCAGAGTTTCCATTCTTAATATATTGTTTTATCCTATCTGACAATAATTATTAAAGTCATTACATCCCCTTGATTGATAGATCCAAGTGTGGCTCTTATGTTCATCAATTTCCCCAGAGAGGCATGTCAGATCATCAGATCTCTTGGATCCCTGCTTCTGTGTCATTTCTACTCCTAGAGTGTACTTCTACCTGGCACAGGTCGCAGAAAGCTTTTACAATAAAACACTTTGTTTGTTGTCTTATTAATAAAAATCAGGACATTGGTACACAAGTCAAAATGAAGATCAAAATTAAAACCATAATTCTATAACCTCAGAGAAACTCTGAACAATGCCTCATATAACACTTTATATTCCATGATCACTTTAGTATGATTATTTGATGACCATCTTTAACATATCTACATAGGATTGTGTTTCTCAATATATTTGCTGGTCACCTTATTTTTAAAAAGCAAGTAAAATTACATTATATGATGCTCTTCTGTTTGCTCTGCCATCCCAGGGTATAAAGGATTGTGCAATGTTATATATGTACAGTTCACACATTCAATTAGTAAAAGAGCACCTATACCTTAAAGCCTTTGTCCTATTCAACCTAGATAGATCTCTAGCTCCACATAGTTCATACTTTGTCATTTCTCAGTAGCTATTTGTGGGTTTGATTTAGCCCATTATGCTAAAAGATTTGTGGGGGTATATTCAAAATATGGAAGTAAAGTACACTTTTGCCCTGAAATTTCTGTTAGGAATTGTTACAAAGTCAATGGCAGGAAAAAAAATGGATTCTTGATTCTAGATATGATAAGAGTAAATTAGTTATTTTGCCAGAAATAAGATGTCAGTAAAAATACCCTCACAGGAAAAGTTCCAGAAGGAAATTATCCTTTTTCTATTTCAGCTTTAGGAGATGGGAAGCATTCTTTGGGCTGTGGGCACATTACTCCATCACTGTTTTTAGTGCTCAGTTTATCACTTCCAATTAACTCTCCCTGTGACTTCCTCATATGAGGAAGCATGTGATTACATTTAGACCCCAGCAAACATTTCATGATAATCAGATCTCAATATCTGAACATGAATGATATCTGTAAAGACCCTTTGTGCCATACTAAGTGAATGTAAAAGTTCCAGTAGGAAATGACTATTTGGATGCATGGTGGAGGTACTGGCAATCCAAACACTAAAAGCACACAATTTCCACTGTAGGACTAATTACAGAAAAAAGCAGCAAGTCAAAAGAGAAAAGGTTGAGTAGAGACTAACAAACAAATACCTTTTTTTTTTTAGAAGAGACTCCAATGCTGAGACTTAGGAACAGCATTTTTTATTTTTAAATTTGTTTGTTTGTATAAGAAAGAAGAGGACATATTTCATAGCATGCACATGGAGGTCAGAGGACATTTCACCTGGGTTAATTCTCTCCTTTCACCATGTGAGTTCCAGGGATCTAATTCAAGTCATCAGACTTGGCAGCACACACCCATGGCCTCTGGGGAAATGGCTCAGCTGGAAAAATGCTTCCGGAGTGTAGGAACATTCACTGCGTAATAGGCGGCGGGATTTTGGAGGCTAAATACCTGGGGAAAAAAAAAAAAAAGACTCTCCCTCTCCTGGTAGCCATCAATTGCTAATAGCTCCGTAAGGGGTAGATTTTTGTTCCCACTCTCCCAGACATACTGGTGTTTTTGCCAGCTTGAATTTGTGCAAGCATTGAGTGAGATGGCACAGTTGCTATTACCTCAAATGTGAAACATCTCTGTTGTGAGCCACAAATACTGTTATGCTGCATTTTCCCATTGCCTCTGGATCATACGATCTTTCTGCCTCATATTCTGAGATGATGCCTGAGTCTTGCAAGAAGAGAAGGGTGTTGATATAGTTACCCCATTTAGGGCTGAACATACATATATTTTTGTTGTTGTTGTTGTTCTCTGCACGTTACCTGGTGTGGATCTCTATGTTAATCATCATCTACTCAAAGATGAAATTTCTTTGATGAGGTTTGAGAGAGAGATAACCTCAGGTATGCACGTAACATTAAGTCCTAATGTTTAATATTATTTTTATGTTCTTTTAACAAAGTAAAGTAATATATGTTTTAGGGCCTACTACATAGCCAGCTATAGATTTTGACACTACTAATTGTGCAGAATATGAGTTCTGTCTTGTGGAATGGACTTCATATCAAATAAAAAAGTTTTTGGTATTATCACAACATTAATGCCACTACTGTACCAGTGGACATGCCTTGCCAAGTCACTGACTATTGTACACCTCCAGGCTCAGTGATGGGTAAGATAAATTATTAATTTTCTATTACAGTAGCATGTATATCACCTTTCAGTACTATGAAATTTATCCAGTTGTGGTGAATGTCTTACCTCCAGGTTGATTTCACAGTATCCTATAATTCAAACATGTGCTGCCTTCATCAATAACATCTCACCGCCAATTCTAGATGGTAACAAAGAGCAACCCTAACTGCCTGTAAAAAACACTGGGGGTCTTTGGAAGCATTTTGTTGCTCAAAAAGAATAAATAGATCTACCACAAAATCCAGCTATACAACTCTTGGTTGTATACTTAAATGACTCTATATCCTAATTCAGTTATGCTTCTTTATCCATTTTTATTGATGTTTTATTCATAATTACCAGGGAATGGAAACAGCCCTAGATGTCAATCAACTCATGAATGAATAATACAAATGTGATATTTTTACACAATGGAATTTGTTTTCAGTTGTTAAGAAAAATAAAATTATAAAATTTAAAAGTAAATGGGTAAAGCTTTAAATAATTATTCGGAGTGGTGTATCTCAGTCTCCAAAAAAGACAAACACCACATTTTCTCTCATTTTGGAGATTGGTTTGAATCTTCTGATGTGTGTGCTTACATTGGAGTTCTTTAGAAGTCAGGAAGCTCAGCACTCAGAAAAGTGTCATGAGGACTTTCAATGAAAGGGAAGTAGAATGCACGTGCATGTAGGGAGAATTTGGAACAGTGGAACAACAAGGGTTAGGTACAGTGGAGATGTGAGGGAAAGAGTCAAACAGTGTGTACAGGGAGGATAAATAACACGGAAAACCATAGAAACAATCATATACAAACCTACTATTGCAGAAGTTTCTAACATATATACATAGACACATATCAAAAAAGCTTAAATGGAATTATCCTATAATGGGGGAACAATTCCTTCCTTAGACACAATAGACTCTCAGTTACAATGTTCATGCCAAGTATGATTGAATTCTCCTAAACAGTCTTACAACTGCTGATGAATATACAAGGAAATGGAACAATTATAAATATTAATATCAACTTGGTGTACTTTAAGTCAATCATATTAGAAATACTGAGAACTAAAATGTTTTTTTTTCTTTGTAAAGACATTGTCTGAAGTCCCCTGAACAGTGCTTGGCTTTTTTCTATGATGTGACTTGCAAACAACAACTTTTCTAAGTCTTGGTGAATTTTCATATTCTATCAGTCATCTTAAGCCTCTAAATGCTGTCACTTATATTTCCAATGTCATGAAAAACCCATGAACCCTCAAGTTTATGGGTATCATAAATGCCTCTGGAAATCCTATAAAGGTTTCATCAAAACCAATTGAAAACATTTTGTTGACAACTTAATACAATTATATAATATATTGTGAGTTTCCCACTATCATGTCATTTTGTTTTGTTTTGTGATTCTGAGTTTAACCATAGATGTTTTCATGAGCATGAGGGTGAAACTCACCATTACAGCATAGAAAAATCCCCAGTAGCTACACCACCCCATTTACCCTTTAGTTCAGTAAGGACACTCCCTTGCTAATGGCACTACACCCAGCATTGCAGTTTTTCAAAAGGATTTTTTAGACCCCATCTTCATGTAATTATTCGAAAAAATGATAGGTCAAAGCCATAGTTGTGTGTATGTGGCTTAAGATAGCATTAGTTGTTCTCTTCATCACTATGTCAAATTAACTCACACAAACAATTGAAAAGGGAAAAAGCATTTTGGCTCATTTTCAACCTATTATTTCACAGTCATTGGGAAGCTCTGTTGACTGGAAGGGGCTGGAGAGAATGCTCAGCAGTTAAAAAAACCCTTACTGCTCTTACAGAGGACCCAAAATCAGATACCATTATTTCACAGCACCCACATGGCTGCTCACAACCGTTATGTATTCCAGTTCTAAGGGTCTTGACACCTTCTTCTGGTCTCCATGGCACCTGCACACAGGTAGGACACACACAATTATGCAGATATGTGTGTCCACATGCAGGAAGACATACCCGCCCCTCCTACACACTCACATAAAAATAAATAATAAACAATACATTTTTCTGTTTGAAGAAAGCCCTTCCCACTTAGATAGACCAAGAAACAGAGAGAATGTTGGAATTAAGTGTGGAAGTAACATCAAAGGGTTTTTTTTTTTTTAGGTGGCATATTTCTACCAGTCAGATTTTACCTCCTCCAATCTCCATGGAGGCTTTAAATAGCAATAGCACTGGGGACACATTTTTAAATCCTGAGCAGGTTGCGATATTATAGACTTGATCCTTGTTTACAAAGTGCATTTTCTTAACCTCCTTTTTACACTTCCATATTAATGTGAATTTTCCCTTTCTTTTTTGCTTTAATGAGTCTTCTTGGGCCTGATTTCTGCTTCTTTCTTTTCTGCTTTGAGGATTTCTTTTTTACTGGATATTTTCTTTATTTACATTTCAGATGTTATCCCGTTTCCAGGCTCCCCTGGAAAAACCCTCCAACCCCCTCCCCTCCTTCTATGAGGTTGTTCCCCCACCTACCTTCCCTTTCTCGCTTCCACACCATTGAATTTCCCTACACTGGGGCATCCATCGAGCCTTCATTGGATGAAGGGCCTTGCCTCCCATTGATGCCTGACAAGGCCATCCTCTGCTATATACGCAGCTGGAGCCATGGGTTCCTCCATGAATACTCGTTGGGAGAATAGGAAGAACAACTTTGAGGATTTCTGTTGTTGTTATTTGACTTTGATTGTTTTGTTTTCAGGTTTCTTTTCTGCTAAGAAATGCTCTAGTGGTGCGTTTGAAGTTTTACCTTTCTATCTACCCCAGAAGAGAAGATCTATTTGCATAATCCTCTATTTCTCAGGCAACTACTTGTGTGCATGAATGTGTGTGTATATATATATGTGCATCTGCACACTTGTGTATATGAATGTGGAAGAAAGGGAATGTCCAAAATGACTTGGGGCAGTGGTGAGGCATTGTCTGCCAGGTTTTATTGAGACAGAGTTTCTGATTGATCTAGAGCTTGCCTAGAAAGACTAGAGATCCATCCATCTCTGCTTCCTGAACTGGGGGATTACAAATCTATATACTACAGCCACTAAGATTTTTAACATGGGTTCTGAGGGGTAGAACTCAGGTTCATAACCTAACAAGGCACACACCTATAGATTGAGATAGCATGTTGATTCTTCCAGGCAGTTTCTTTGCAATTTCAGGAGAAAGTAACATTTCTCATTCTCTTCATGGTTGACATAAACTGAAGGGACTAAGAATGTAAAAGATAGATGTAAAAAGACATCTCTCTTCCAAGTAGTAAGCATCTACTCTTCTCAGAACTATAATGACCACTAATTTGTCTCTCTTGATCATTTTTTGGAAGAAATTAGATACTGGAATCATCAAACCTAAAAAGGAATTATAGACTGTTCTTGCATGGCAATGCTGTCTTGGTGCCTCAAGTCTGACACCCTTGACCCTGTCTCTAAAGGCCAGCTGCAGTGTCTCATAGTTATGACTTGAGCCAAAAAATGAACACCTTTGTAAAGGAAAACTCAGATTCTATCTGGCTAGCCACTGAAGGTGTAAGGGCAATTGTTGTAAAGTTGTGGCCATATAGAAGGTCATGCAAAAATAATTCCTAATACCAGGACTCTGTGACCTGTGCATGTATAAACAAATTACTTTGTTTATACATGTATTTACTTAAAATATCCAGAAGTCCTTTGTTATATCTCCTAGTATCTCTGCACTGAACATTATCAATATGCCACAGAGTAATTTATTAACTGTACCTTGGATGACATGTTTTCAAATGTTTCTTCACTCTTTCTATTCTATTTGACTGGTCAAGAATTAAACCCCAATTGTCAGCCTTGCTTAGGAGATCATCAGTAGTAGACAGCTCTCCTGAGTTAATCCTTGAAATAAATCTAAGATAATACCTTGAATTTGATAGTCAGCTCTTTTTCTTAGAATTTAAGCTGCCACAGGTTATTGAAAGGTCATTTGTGATTGTCACTAAGAATGTCTCACATATTTGTGTCTAAACTTATAGGCAAGGAAACAGATTAGCTCTTGCCTTAAGCCCTGTCCACTATTGGAACCTCAACTTGGTCTTACATAGACTGTGCATAGTACCCTCACTTCTCATTCTTGAGATCCAGATCTTTTGTCAATATCATCCTACCTTGGAATAAAATTGATTCTCCTAATGCTTCGCATCTAAGTAATCAGATAAACAAGTGTGATTGACGTCTCTGATATTAGCAATTATGGTTTGACTATTTGGGAAGTTGTGAGAGAACCTGGAAATCTGAACTTATGATAGTGAGATGTTTTCAATGGGAGAAAACTTTAGCAATAACACAACAGACACTGAAAGCAGAAGTACTTAATTGTGCAGGGGCTCTGGGAAAGGCAGAGAATAATCTCTGGATTTTTCTGCTCAAGAGCAGATAGTTGGGAGATTTGCTACCTGGGTAAAGGTTGACCAATGGATCAACAGATCTTTTGAATGCATGTGGTTGTCTATTACAGTTCCAAGCATTTCAAATGCCTTTGTATTGAGCATAGATGTTATTTCTACTTGTGCTAGCAAGACTTACTAAAAATGTGGCAGAAATCATAAAGTAGAGTAGGTATAATATTCAGGACAGCAGAAACACCTGCTACAAAATTCCAATATAATTTGCAGGATATTTACCCTAGAGAGATTAATTCATTTGTCGGAAAACACTCAGCTTGCTCTCAGGACCACGCTTGAGGCTTTGCTTTTTCTGGTAACAGCCATGTTTCCTCACATTTCATAACACTGACTCCAGGAAGCTCAACTCCTGCACTTTGCTTACACAGGAGCTCCTGGTTGTCTGGTGTCCCATTCAGGTACATGAGCACAGGAGGAGGGCTTGTCTAGCTTCCTATACCAACCCAGCAAAATCTCTGACAAATTTACAACTTCCCTATAGTTCTTTATGAAGTGGATGCTTGTTTTGATTATCTTTGCCATTTGGGTAGGGGTTCAGTTTCTAATTTCCCATAATTTCATAAAAACTGGTCATTTGTAGTCTGTTAATTGTAATATATTGAGTTGTAAAAGCACTTAAAGGACATTTTGACTAGCATTTTCAGAATGAAACAACAGAAAAAATAAAAATATCAGAGAACATTATTTTGCTTTATCAAAGGAAGGAAAATAAACAGTCTTTCCTTTCAGAGTTGTGAGTATGTGTGTATGAGTGTGTGTGTGTGTGTGTGTGCTTGTATGTGTATTTATAAACATATATATATATATATGTGTGTGTGTGTGCATCCTTTGAGCCTACGCAGGAAATACTTTCATATAATATATCATGAATACAAAATTAAAAATAAGGAAAATAACCGAGGACATTTGCTAACTCGTATTTTCAAACTGTAGAACCTGTAATGTTTAAATGCTTAGGTAACAAATCCTAGAACCATTTCACACTACATGGATTTTATATTCTGTCCATAAAATACCATCAACCTTGAGGGGCTGCTGCGAGTGATAAACTAATGACTATAAGCAAAATATTCAAGTTACCTACATACGAATATTACCCACTAACTATTTTCTTCATTATACAAGTACAATAAATGTATGAAGCATAATTTTTGCATGAAATCTTTTTCAGCATGGAACAAATGAGAATAAAATCATCCACATTTTCAACTTCCTAGAAAGATATATTTTGAGAATTGATTTAAATCTAAAAATTTCCTGCAATTGTTTTTATAGTCTATTCCAAGGGACTCATCACTAGCTAATGTTCTGGTTAAACAAGCATAGTATTGCTTAATTTAAGCCATGATTATCTTTAAGAAGTCAAAGTAAAGTGCTTATATTTATGAACCACATGCCATTCACAATTATGCACTGAATCCAGTTTCTTTAAGATAAATAATCTGAGTAAAATTTTCTAATGTCTCAAATAGTCTTGCCATCTTAGCAAAATATTCTCAAGTTTCCATAAGCTAGCACATAATTTTTGTGCAGTTGCTCACCCTAGATGAGACACCAAAGATAGACCACAGAAATTCTACCCAAAATAAAGCTGAGTATACTGTGGTTACCAAAACGAGGATGAATGCCTTGCTGAAAAGCCTACACATCATTGGTGATGACCTACAAAAGTTGCATCTTTGGACTTGTTTGCATCACAAGAAGGCAACTCACCTAGTCTACGTTAAGTCTTCTCCTTCAGGTCTTGTTAGCCATCAGGGGGAAGAGAGGCCTTTGGGCCTGAGAGTGTTAGATCCCCCAGTAGAGGAGAATGCCAAGGAGGGAAGCTGAGAGTGGGTGGGTGTGTGGGTGGGAGAATACCCCCATAGTGGCAGGGGGAGGGGAGAGGAAATGTGGAGGTTCCAAAGGGGAGATCTGGAAAGGGGGAAACATTTGAAATGTAAATAAAGTATGAAAAAAAAGTCTCCTTAGAGTTGCTACTGTTTGTATAACCCTGGAAAGAGCCCTGTGAATCATACAAGTTTCAGGAACTTTTGATGCCTTTTGTTTTATTTTCTTCCTGGAACTGTCAAATTTTATTTATTGATTGATTATTAAGTAGACTCTTTCTAAGAAGGACTGTTTCAATTTGGAGGAAATTCCAATCCCCCAGCACACATATTCAAGCTGAGAGAGAACACTACAGTCTTTTAGGGTTGAAGTAGTAACTTTGAGCTATCACAGTCTGAGTGTGGCAATTTTTTTTTTTAATGTAATCTGGAAGAGTCGTTCCTGAATTGATTGCACACTAAAGGCTGCAGAGTGATTCTGAGCATTATTTTCTGTCTCATTGAGTTTGTTAGATAGTAAACACTGACATTTCCCAAACTCATTCAGGACAAAAGTGACACTGGATCCAGAAATCAGCAATTTTGAGAAGTCCTGGATTGCACAGTTTGCTGACTGCTTTCCTGGGCTAGAAACAATGCTGTTGTGATGGTTTCTGTACATCTGCAGCAATTATTCCATAAATTTATACTCCCTGCTCCATTACAGTCAGTCCAAAGGAATCATGGTAATAAAAATCTGAAGTGGTAGAAATGGTTTTAAGAGAGCACTTTTTCCTGATTCCTACCATGGTCAAACTTTCCAGGACCACTGATATATTTTATTGACTGTTGCTGATGAAATATGGTGATAATCAGCTCTTGCCTCCACTGAGGATCTACATTCATGCTCATCAATATCCTTCACATGCATGGCAAGAAATACTTACATATATTTTTATCTGTATTCTTTTACCTATAGATAACATGTGTTATGTTTGCATGTTCATGTCCATGAGTACAGGCTTATGTGTGCCAGCATTAGACTGTTGGAAGTCTGAAAACAACCTTAAGTGTCAGTCTTTGCTTTCCACCCTGTTTGAGAAAGGGTCAATTTATTATCTACTGAATTGCACACCTGGATGTCTGGCCCTCAAACTCGCAAGGATGCTTCAGTCTCAGCCTCTCATTTCATCATAATTGTGCTGGGATTGTCCAACATGAATTAACTTGTTTGGCTTTGCAGGGTTTCTGGCCTTCCAACACAAGTCTTTTGCTTCACAGCAAGTATTCTTTCTGTCCCCCACTTGTATTTTATTTTCAGAACCTCCATTCTATTCAAATCCACTATGAAAAATGTTTCATCGACAAGAAGGCAAAAGCTTTGTCATTTGCAGATTAATAGGATACAACTAGAAAGAATCTCATTAAGTGAATTAAATCACTCTAAACAACAAATGAGCAGAGTATATAGGCACGTAAAAGTATGCACATACTGATAACACAGAAGTAGAAGTAAAACAGTGGGACAAAGGAGATTGGTTGCAGAAGAAAAGAAAGGGGAAAAGGGAAAGCATCAGTGTGGGTAGGGAAATGTTCTGAGTACTTTGCACATGTGCATAAAAATCACCTAAGCAACAAAACATCTGCACTAAAAATAGTTACTACACTATAGCTGAGAAGTGCATAAATTCTTCCATAGGTGACAAATTTCTATTACTACATATGTTATTGTCTATATTAGAATTTGTTTCCTAATACATATTTAACTTACAGCATCACAATGTGCACAAATATATCACTTTTTACAGCACCTGAAATCATCTATTAGAATGTTCTCTTGGGCAATTCTCAGTTTGTAACAGGAAATAAGCCTCTTAGTTGTCTCAGCTAATAGCCCTTCGGGTACATGCATCTACACGTCTCCTCTCTGCACTAAATCTTTAAATCTACCTTCACCACTTCCTGCATTAAGTAATTGCATAACTATATGCATTCTAACATCTTCCCATAAATGTTCTCTGGTGTGTAAGAGTCACACCAGAAAATGTGTGTAAGAAAATGGAAGTAAGCTTTTCAAAGGTGTTAACTTCTCACTTGTTTCCGTGACACATAAGTATCTACTTCCTCTGCTTCCTTCTATTGTGTTATAAGCCTGAGGGACTGATTTCTGTAAAGGATAAGACAAATCATGCATGAGATAGAGCATTTTTTAACCATACTGTATGAATACTCTGTGCTTATCTCACATTGTACTGGTTATTGTCCTGCCTTTTATTTGAAAACAATGGGCCCTCACATGAGCACTACCACCCATCTGTATGTGTGCCCACAAAAAAGCTTGCACCACATAAAGATAAAAGGTGGCAGACAGACACCCCAATGCAGAGAGATTCTGTGCATCCCAGACTTCCCTGATAACAATAGCTCACAAAATTGTATAATGTGCTAATCATGATCTGGCCATAAAATATTCAAAATACAGAAAATCTGCCATTACAGTGCCCCATATTTGCCTGGTAAAGTCAATACTCATGTGACCTCAAATGCATGTTAATTCTAGTAAGTAACCAAGAGTTCTTGATCCAATAATCGAATAGTCATGAATATTGCAAATGTACTCACACTGTAAATAATATGGGTTGATCTTTATTATGGAATATAGTTCTCTGCAGATTCAGAGTGGCATGTACCCAAACATTTCATCATTGACCCCTTTCCAATACTTGCCCAGTAGTTTTACATAATTACCACTTCATTTATCTATTCTTTTTAAAATAATAACTGGGCCACTTACAGTTTATTGTTGGGTATAAAGTTGATGTAAAATTTGCACCAAGTTTTTTGTATGAATATTTTACATTTTATTCTCTTCAGTATATAATAGCCAAACCATATGGTAATGGCATAAACACATTGAAGGAAGCAGCTAAAGTACGTTCCAGATGTCTGTGTCTTGCAAGAGATCTGATTTCCCTACATCCCAGAAGTACTTGTTAGTATCACTGTTTTTCACTTTGTGCATTCCTAGAATTGTTACTGATCTGTCCCTGCATTTCAGTTTGCATTTCTCCACTGGCTAATGAGGCTGAACATCTTTCAGATGGTGATTTTCCAGCTGAAGTTCCTTTGGGTGAAAATTCACTTTGGGTTTCTTTCCTGATGATAACTGTTTAATTACTGTTGAGTTTTCTGAGATAATTCCTATACTGGATACGGCTCTTTTGTTGCAGAGATAGTTTGTGTAATGGTTCATGACTTTTCTTCAATATGACAGTCTCCTTTTGAGGAACAGTATTGGATTTGAAAGAAGTCTGCTTTATCTTTATGGATCTTGTACACTTTGCCAAGTTTTAGGTGCCAAAGATTTTTGCCCAGGGTTTACTTATTAAATTTTAGTTGTTTCAAAAGGTTATTTTTTCTCCACTCAATGGCTTTTAAACATTTTTCCAAAATCAATTACTGCGAGTTTCCTTTCTGTTCCATTGAACTGTGCATCTGGCACTTAAACAACAGCATTCAAGTTTCCTAAGAGGGCTGTATGAAAGAGAATGCCTTGCTGGGCCTGAGAAATGGAGCCTCTCCTCAGCAGAGTTTTGTTCTATAGATTTCTTCATTCTTCATTTTTGTAGACAGTTTGGTTTTTTATCGTCAGTTTCTAGCATATACAGCCTTGTCTGCATTTGGTCTATATTTAGACATACCTGGTAATTATTGGAATGGTTAGAAATATATGTAATTTGTATTTCCATATATTCTCACTCTGAGCATATAAATATATAAATATTTTTAGGTTTCCTTTTATTCTCTAACTCATTAATCAGTTCCTAGAGTCTTTTGAAGATTCTTACCTTATTATTCAAGAAATAATTTTGAATAGACTTTGCTTCCCTCCAATTGTATGTGCAAAATAATCAGTGTCTTACCAATAAATGTAGTGTCTGCCACAATACTTTAAAAATATTTTTAATTTGCTATTATTGTGCATGTAAAATGTATATAGTGGGACAGGTATGCCGTGGTGCTCATTTGGAGATCAGAGGAAAATTTTGTGACATTAGTTCTCCCTTTCCACCTTCATGTGTGTTCTAGGGATGACATTCAGGTCTTCAAGGGCAGAAAAAAGATCTTTTCTCCGCTAAGCTATCCAACTGGCCCTAGTCATACTATTTTATGGATAGTCTTTATTTAGATGAGAAGCATCTTCTGTTTTTAGTATTCTGAGAGGGTTTTCTGGGGGTGAGATATGGATAGTTTGAAAAAATAACTCCAGGCTAGAACTCTAACACTGACCTGCATCCTTAGCTCCCAAGAACTTTCTTCAGAAATGGGTGTTGAATTTTATCAAAGGCTTTTACTACGTTGATAGTAGATTTTCACTTTATCCTATTGATGTGTTGGGTTATCTTAAATGACTTTCAAATATTAATATTTAACCAATAAACCTATCAGAGAAGAAGCTCATTCCCCTTCCAAACAATGTTGAATTATTTTAACATGATGTTAAATGTTCTGTAAAAGTTCTATAACTTTTTATGAAAATGGTTTTCTCTTCTTCTTCCCTCCATGTGTGTGTATGTGCACAGCAGCATCAATTTTCACAAGCTGCACTTGAATTCTTAAGTTATTTGTCTCCTATATTCATTAAATTAGCAAATTAATTTTCACTTCTTACCTCTCTCACCACTTAAACTACTGAAGTAATGGCCTACAGAGGAGCTACTTTGTCTTTTGTGTATGTGTGTTCAATTCAATTTACAGTCTGATCAAACAGAATTATGAGAATGAAGCAATAAATGGGTAAAAGCATTTATTTGAAAGTCTTTTAATTGAAAGACCACAAAAAGAGATCTGAAAAGACTAACTTTTACTCTCAAAATACCTGGGGGACTGAGGTATTTATTGCTCCAAGTAGATATATAATTTCAAAATAAAGACCAAATTCCATAAATACCTCCAACAAATTATTTGACTAACTGACCCCCTTGCTAGTGATAATCAGTTACTTTTCTTGCTGAGACAACATACCTGAGAGATGGGAATAATAAATGGAAGTATTGTTTGTGATGGGCACATTATGATGGTGGGAACATGAGGAAGCTGGTCCCATCCATTCACAGTCAGTTAGCAAAGTTTCACTCAGCTCACTTTCACCTTTTTATTCATGGGAGGATCCTGTGCCATGTGATGTGTTAACTCATTTTCAGGATGAGTCTTCCCACCTCAACAAACTGAATGTAGAATTCTCTCACAAGCATTAGAGGTTTGTATCCTTGGTGGTTATACATTCTGTCATGTTGACAATCAGTATTGTCTCTCAATCTGAGCGTCTTGCCATATGACCTCCATGGATATCCTTACACCCTTCTTCCATCTGCCAGTGTTTCTAAGAAAGATGTGTGTCCATCTCTTCCTTAGTAGGACACTGGGAATCTCACCTCACTAGCCCTCCACTTTGGCTCCACCCATTCCCACATGCTTGCCTAAGTTCAAGGACACTGGGCCTCTTTTCTCTGTCTTCAATACAATAATGAATGCACCTGTCTACTTGATCATCTGCCGTTCATCCTCATATCCTAGTTGCTGCTTCAAAGGAGACAGTGGGTAATGTGAAATGTCGAATATTATTTTACTAATTCCTTCTACTTAAATTGATATGTGTCAGTGCTCTATTATCAGCTTTGTGGCCGCATACTGTCCATCAATAACCTTCTGAGTGTGGAAGTACACAAATCCCAATACATGAGCTTGCCAATTTCATCTTTATGGCTTTGTCACTTTTTGCTTAAATTTTTAGTTATTTATTGATCGTGTGTGTTCATACCTGTGGATATGTATGTGTGTAGGTATATACACAGCAACAGCTGTCATGTGGAGGTCAGAGAACAAGTATGAATCCCAGAGATTGAACTCATGTCCTCATACTGGGTGACTGGGTCTTTTATCTACTGATCTGTTGCACAGGCCCTGGTTCTGCTACTTTTAAGCAAATGATTTTCCGTTGTTGTCTGTTGGTCTGATATTCCAAGGATGTTTAACTGGCCTTGAACCTGTTCCCAGACTGTCCAGTATAGCCAATTATCCCTCACCACTCATGGTGACAAAATTTTCTTATTATATGGGCTTCACTTAAGTTATAGAACTGAACTCACTAGAAGTAATATAATTGACAATGTAATTTAAGTTTTGGCTTTTGTTGTAATCTTATCTTTATTTTATTTTTGCTATTAAAATGCATTCTCAATAAAATTAATGAGTGTGTTATTATATTTAATTCTCACTCCTATCTTAAGGAATGACACCTGTTTTTAGCAGCATTAATAAATTATCCAAAAGTGAATGAACTCACGAGATTTATAGTATAAAGCAATAACTATCCATAATTTTTACTGTGTATTGAAATGACATAAATAGAGCAACGGAAGATTCCTAAGGACATGGGTGTCCTCAGAGATCTATTCTTTAGCTATTGTCTTGAAGAATAGTGTGCTTCACTAAAATGAATGAAGATTTATGAGCCCTGGAATATAAACTATTAGACAAGATAATGATCCTAATCCTCAGGCTTTCTTTTATTAAAATGGAGACAAGGCTGGATAAATGGCACAGTTGTTAAGGAGTGCTTGGTACATCTGCAGGGGATTCAAGACCTGATCCTAGCAACCATACCAAGCTTCTCAGAATTGCCTCACCTCAGGCCTGAGAAGAGATCCCACTCCTCCTTTGTCCATGGGACCCTGCAGTTCATAACTCATTTGTACATGCTGTCATTCACATACACATGCACATATATAGGTATATGCTTACATGTTTACACATACACACTGACAAACTTAAAACAATAAAACAAATCTTTTAAAAAATGAGTAAATATTTTTAGTTGTCCTGGGTCTTTTGTTTTTTTGATATGAAGTTATGATTTCTCCTGTGAAGATCTGTGCCTTACTCCATCATCACCAGAGAAAATTCTTCCTGAAGCAGACGGTGACAGGTGCAAAGACTCGCAGCCAGTCTAATTGGAAGGTCTCAATCAAATCTCTTCCCTCAGATCTCAAGGAATCTTAATGAAAGGAGGAAAAATTGTAAGAGCCAGAGGGATGATGGATACAAGGAGAACAAGGCCTTCTAAACCAACTAAGCAAGGCACATATGATCTCATAAAGATTGAAGCTGCAAAGCTGGAGCCTACATGGGTCTGTACCAAGACCCCCGTCTATATATTATGGTTATTATTTTAGTATTTTTATGGAAATTCTGACCATATGAAATTATGAGTCTCTGACTCTTGTGGCTATACTTGGGACAATTGTCCACCTGTTAGGTGGCTGTTTCCTACTTATGATATAATAGTTTTTGCATTATCTTATATTTATTTTGTCATGTTTGGCTGCTATCTCTTTGAAACTCATTTTCTTCTAATAAGAGACAAAATCAGGGTGACAAAATCAGAGGAAGGGAAGTGAGGAGGAACCAAGAGAGGTGGAGGGAGGGAAACTATAATCAAGATAAATTATATAAGAAAAGAATATATTTTCAATAAAATAAAAAATAAAATGGATAGGAAAATAAAATGTATAGAACTATGTGAGCACCATAGTGCTGTCATGTAGAATAGAAAAGATCTATATTTTCTATTGTGATGAGTGTCTTTAGCACGTACTCTGAATACATTTTCTGGGTTGTTTTCTTGTCTGATAAAGTTTCTGTCATAGTGTGGACTTTTATTTTATTATAGAGCCATTAAGAAGTAATTGAGACAACTTTATTTTCTGACAACTTTTTGTCACCATTCTTGTCTTCTGTCAATTACCCCCTCCACTCCCATTAAGCTTGTTAATAAGTGTGACACTGGTCTTCCCAACAAAATACCAAGTTCCCTAAATGCAAGAAAATTATGGATGTGTTCTCCTTACATAAAAATGTCTGGTGGTTACAATAAGGAAAATGTTGATATAGCATTATGAATGGGCGGCATATTCTGCTTGAAAAAATAATTTTGTGATCATGAATACATGCTTCTTAAAATGACAACGTTACATGTGGTTTGAATGTTGTCTAAGACTAACATTAAGACTTTAGCTGTAGTTTATAACTTAGGAGAATTTTATTTTATTTTGACCACGGTGGTATCCTTTACATTTCCTGATCTTGTTCAATTTGAATTGATGACTCCACCGAGCTTAGTAGAGTTCCTTGCTCAGAGGAACATGTAATCTTCTTTCAACAAACCCAAAAGAATTAACCACACAAAAATAATGCCACCTCTAACAACAAAAATAACAGGAAGTAACAATCACTTTTCCTTAATATCTCTTAACATCAATGGACTCAATTTCCCCCATAAAAAGACATAGACTATCAAGATAACAAGATAAGTAAACATGACTCAGCATTTTGTTGCATACAGGAAATGTACCCCAGTGACAAAGACAGACACTACTTCAGAGTAAAGGGCTTGAAAAAATTTTCCAAGCAAATGGTCCCAAGAAACAAGCTGCAGTAGCCATTCTAATATCAATAAAATTGACTTTCAACCAAAAGTTATTTTAAAAGTTAAATAAGAATATTTCATACTCGTCAAAGGAAAAATCTACCAAGAAGAGCTCTCAACTCTGAACATCTATGCTTCAATGCTAGGATGCCCACATTCATAAAAGAAACTTTACTAAAGTTCAAAGCACACATTGCACTTCACACAGTAATAGTGACAGACTTCAATGCCCCACTCTGATCAATGGACAGATCATAGAAACAGAAACTAAACAGAGATGCAGTAAAACTAACAGAAGCTATGAACCAAATGGATTTAACAGATATCTCTAGAACATTTCATCCGAAAACAAAAGATTATACCTTTTTCTTGTACCTCAGGGTACCTTTTCCAAAATTGACCATATAATTGGTCACAAAACAGGTCTCAACAGATACAAGAAGACTGAAGTAATCACATGCATCCTATCAGATCACCACGGACTAAGACTGGTCTTCAATAATAACAATTTAACAGAAAGCCCACATACACATATAAGCTGAACAATGCTCTACTCAATGATAACATGGTCAAGGAAGAAATAAAGACATTTGTCATGATTGAGCATTCTAAGTTGCCCTAGGCAGGAAAGCATAAGTGAGATTGTTCTTGCAATATCTGCCAAGGCCACATTCATTTGTAAGCTACCTGGAGGTGTTCAATGTACCTGGTAAAAACAGGTTCAATTAGGGTATGAAATTACTTTGATACTCAGAGGCAGGCCCTTCTTTAGTCTACAGGAAAGCCTCAGGTTACACATGAGAGGCGAAATTATTGACACTTCAATCTTGAGGAGTTGAAAACTTGATCCTGAAGCAGAGTATTATAAGCACACCTGTACACAGAATGGTTTTATGCCCTGTACAGGTGTGCAAGGTTCTATCTGGCAGACAAAGAGCACAGAATTTGTCACTAGAAAGAGTTCAGTTTGGATCATGTATCTGCTGCTAATTGCTTCAGATTTCTACATCTAAAAATTTAAAATGATAAGCCATAGTTCAGACTTACAGGATAAATCAGAGAATCTTCACACCTGTATTTGTTATCACCCTCTGATATTTAGATACAAGTATAATCTGATTTGAGACACATTTAAAAATTCCATTAAAAGTATAGCTTCTAATTGCACAAGATACTATAGATACTTACCACTGGGATTTGGATCCTATAGTAAAACTAAAAAAAAAAACCAAACAAACAAAAAAAACAAAACAACAACAACAACAACAACAAAACCCTGCTTCTTGATGAGGAAACTTAGGCCTTATACAGTAAATGTGGTTAAAGCCCATTGAGCCCATAGTCTGAGAAGTCACAACCCTAGGGTAAACATCTACTATCATTATTTTTCTAAATAGGAATGGTGCCAAACTGCCTCCTATGCTCAGTCCAGGATGACCTGGAACTCCTTATCTTTCTGTCTCTATCACCTAAGTAAGAGATAAAGATTATAGAAAGTCACCATCAACCTAGTTTATGCAGGGATGGGAAGAAAACGCAGAATAATCTAAATGCAATGCAAGCATTCTGTCAGTTGAGCTACTTTCCCAAAGGTTTTCCATAAGCATGTTTTGTGAATCATCTAATGGAGCCCATGCTAGCCTTGCAATGTGAAGTTCTGGACCTCCTAGGTAACTCTGAGGAGTTTGAATGAGCAACACCATCCTAACCTAAGTGTAAATGTATTTAAAGATCTACAATGAGAAATTGCTCTGTTTTAAAAAGAAACAAAGTCTTGGAGCTGTGTATGGTGTACATATATACACAATTCCAGAACCAAGAAAAAGAGTGGCTGCAAAGTGAATTCAAGAAAATTTTTCTCCAAGAGGTGAGAATTTTTTTTACTGAATCAGAGAAGTCTCTATCACTTAATCACTTGCTACAAGTCGTGTATGTGTATGTGTATGTGTACATGAATCATTCTAAATTTGTCAGTTATATTCTGTATCTCACAACTGGTATTTATTTTCCATTCCCTCAATGTATTTCTATTGATTATATAAATGCTCTTTTCCTATAAATGTCTTCCTGTCATTATATTAACTTATTCCCTAACTGAAAGCTAGACAACTTCATCCAACAGTTCTGCCTGAAGGAACTATGAAATCGTCTAATATGGGCTTCACTGAGCAAAAACATCATGCAATTTGCACAGCTTTTCTTAGGAGAGGAGATAAAACAAAAGGTAATTAATGACTTAGTTAAGATGACTGTTGGAGTTTGAGTATGAAATATCCTGTAGAGGCTCACATGCTTGACCACTTGGTCCTCAGCTGATTGCACCGATCAGGAAGTTTGTGAAACCTTAGGGAGATGGAATATCAATGGAGGAGAGGAGTCAGTGGAGGTAGGACTTGAGGGTTTTTATCCTGTTCCTACTTTATCTTCTCACTCTGCTTAACTACCATTTATGGGACTTAACACCACACTAAGATCATGTCATTTAGTCTCAAATCACTCAATAATATAGGTAATTAAATCCTGTATCTTTCTCTTTGAGGAAAGAGCAACTCAGAAAAGCCAATAGCTATTTTAGCTTATAATCAGTGGGGCAACAGTTGCAATATAAACTTGATTGTGACTGCAATTCTAGGGCCTGTCTCACTTCTCTCAAGCTCTTTGCCTTGACTGAATGGCCTTTGTCATAATGCTGGTGGCTTCACTGGCTATGCCTAACATGCCTGTGAAAATATTCAATTTGTATTAAGGGAACAAGATCCAACAATAATGCATGGAGAGATTGTCATGTTCTTTTTTTCATTCCATTTATTGCTTGACCGAGAAATTTTGGTCGTGCTTTGCCTCACTCAAATATGTACAATGAACATATTACATTTACATTTTACATATTACATTTACATTTACATATTACATTTCACTGATCAGTATACAGTCTTCAGTATCTCTCAATTCAGCCTTGTCAGATGATTCAGTTATGATTAGTTACCCAGCTTCTGTTTGGTATCTGCTGATGAATCAGGCATGAGGACAAAAAGACAGATTTAGAACAATTTAATTGGTTCAGTGGCCTAGGTTTTAAAAGGAAGGTATGAGAAAACAGATGCAGGAAACTTATACCAATCTGGAAGAGTAACTAGAAGTCTTCCAGGCAAGACATCATTGACAATGGACTAAGCAGATAAAAGGACCACACAGAGACTTGAAAACATGAAGAAGGGGCAGGAGCTGCCAAAAGTCTGAGCAGAGCTCATGTAATACCTGGGCATGGTACCAACAGCTTTATCCATAACACTAGAGAATGTATATAATTGATTACCAGGGGCTCAGTGGATAATTAATCTAATGGAAGTGGTAAAGTTCAGTGAGAGATTATCCAAAATGAGATAGATCCTGCATAGCCATGGTATGTATACATTCACTGAAACCCATATATGCCCATAATTGTTAAAATGAATAAATAAATTTAGCAATCTGAATATAAAGTAAATAAATTAATTAGTGAAGAAAAAAGCAAATCTTTAAAAATAATCAAAGCTGTAAGAGTGATTGAGGAAGACATCCTGAAGCTAACTTCTGACTTCCACTTATTCATTCACAAGTGAGTTACCTTTCTACAGATGAATAACACACACACACACACACACACAAACACACACACACACACACTCATACATACATGAATTCATGCATACACTTGAGTGCACTCACTAAAAAAGTAAAATAAAATAAATTAATTAAAGTAACTCTAAGAAATTATAAAATGAAATACAGCTTTCAGAAGGAAAGCTGAGTCCAGAAAAGCCAAAAAGAATTAGGGCAGTGAGGCCATAGCATGCTTCACAAACAGGAGGGATATGAGAAGATCAGGTGCATATTGTACAGGGCTCATTCGTCCCCAAGGTGGGAGGTACCATTAAATGCAGGAGGTGAATGTTCCCACAAGACTAGTAATCTCCAGACCATCAAGAGAGCCAAAGGGTTATTAATAATTACTGAGTAGAAACTCTAGAATAGAAATCTATAGAATGCTAAAAATTTTGCTCTATATAAACGATTGCATTTATTTCCAGTTCCTGTGTGCTATAAATACCAAGAACTTTGCTTGAGAGATGATAATGTCATTGCCCAGTCTGCCTCTGATTCTTTCATCATGGGTGCTGGGTTTCAGTAACTCTTATATTAATGTTCTCCTATCTGTGGCCTTGATGTCTGTTTGTATATGGTAGTTTCAGGTTAAATTTTATCAACAATTTGAAATGGATATTGTTTTTCTAAAGAGACTTGTTTCATTTTATTTGTCAGTATGTGTTTGTGCCTGTGACTGTATATATAGGCGTGTGTAATTGTTTTTACACATAATGTGTACAGGTGTCCCACAGAGGATCCCTTGTAGTTTTTTCTGAGTTA
The DNA here is from genome assembly GCA_019843965.1 of Rhynchomys soricoides. Classification (NCBI taxonomy): domain Eukaryota; kingdom Metazoa; phylum Chordata; class Mammalia; order Rodentia; family Muridae; genus Rhynchomys; species Rhynchomys soricoides. The sequence continues at coordinate 18,706,305 of JADRCH010000032.1, forward strand.
CTTGCTTTGGGTGCTAAGAACTGAACTTCAATCCTCATGATTATGCAGAAGTGCTCTTGACTATGAAGCCATCTCTCAGGATTCTAATGTTGTTCTCTTTATTAATACTTGCTTTGGTTAAAGTAGCCCAGAGAGCTATCTCTGTGATTTCCAGCATCATTCCCTCATGGTTCATGCTCTCTGAACATGCTGTACTAATGAAGGTGGGTCTAAGGTATCTCTGTCACCAATCCAAGGTAAGACATGTATAACTTTAAGGCAAATACCAGGGCATCTCTTTCAATCTGGATTTTATTTCTATTGAATAGAACCAATAAACTATGTCTTTTATAGTTTTTCTATTTTTGGAGTTTTCTTATTCTACTTCTCTAATATTTCAAAAATTTTGTTATTTTATTATAATATTAGTCTAGAATAGATGGAGACAGATGGAGAACTTAAGAGAAAGAGATACCCTATCCGTGACTGTTTGAGAAATGTTCTACTTCTTTTAGGAAGGGAAAGACTTAGAGTCTGTTTTCCTGTGTAGATATCTCTGTCTCCATATCTAAACACTGGTATCACAGATGTGCAAGTGTATCTTAATGCTGTTGGATGTGTATCTAGCAGAAAAATTGTCGCTTTTACTCAAAGTTCACACAGCTCTATATTGTGGCTATTATAGCCACTTAGAAGATGAAGGGATTGCCTGGGAGAGTACATACAGATGGTTTGTCCTGGAACTCAGCTCAAATGATGCAAGCTCTGAGTCAATATTCTCTAATAGTTCATGCTTTCTTATCCATTTGTGTCATTTAGTGTTAGCATTAGATTTAGATTACTGAGTACCAGAAAGGACATTAAGGCATCCTAAGAAGGTTTCTTGGTTTGTAAAGTTCCATTTCAAATGCCACTTTAAAAGTCCATAATCCATTTCAGGCAGTGTTAGGGACATTCACATGAATTGCTGATTGTTTGGCAAGACCCTGGAGACATGCTCCTCTGGAAGTAAACAGTAGAGCCAAATACCTGGGTACGATGATTTATCTTTGTTCTAAATTATGAGACAAGATTCTGAGTGGACTTGGGAGGGAAATTACTGGAAATTCTAACTGATGTGGGAGGATCCTTCTCCCAGAGAGTGACTAGCTCCTTCCCACAGCAATCCAAGTTTGAGGAAGTCTGAGAGAAAGCAGTGCAATCTCTGCATGCCTGCACTATCTGCAAGAAAGTGCATTGCTGTCACTGCTGCTTTTCTTCCCCCTGACCTCAGAACCCAGTTATTTTCTCTTCCAACAACATTACCAGAGCCTGCAGGAATCTTCTAGTCCTCCAGGACCAGATTTGGATTGCTGAGGCATCTGGACTCATTTAATGAGCAGCTGATGTGTTGTGAGTTTCTCTAATGTACACACAGTGATTGTCAAACTACTCAGAAAATATAATGTAAACTGGTCTAAGTAGTCTCTTTGACTTTGGCTATGTGTTTCTATCTCTATGAATCTCTGTCTCCATGTCTCTATCTCGCTGTCCATCTCTGTCTGTCCCCCCTCCCTTTCTCTCTCTCTTTCTCTCTGTGTGTGTGTATGGGTGTGTTTGCATGTGTATGCACGGTCATTCATTTATTCTATTGGTTCATTTCTACTATAGAATCCCAACAAATCAAATGCATGTGTGAAAAGCAACTGGAAACTCTTATCTATAAGAATGTATCTTTGTCTTATATTATTAGCCAGAAGGAACAAAAGAACTTTATTTCAATGCTTATATCTGAGGGAGTGATTTTATTTCATTTCTGAGAGTTCTGTAAGCATTTGAGAAGATACAGAAAGCAAGCTTTGTATTACAATTAAACCTCACAATATGGCGGGTAGCCAAATGAGCTTCAACAATAATGTAACCACCATGTTACAGGCCTTTCTCTTTGATCCGAACAACCTAAACTATTAGTATCACTAGATTATGTGGATGGTGTAAGCTTTGTTAGGTTTAAGCATGAACGCTTATTGTACCAGTAATCATGTCTTGCCAGGCAAGATGACATGGAAGTGTTTACAACTGGATAAGATTGATAATTCCTTTTTCTTTCCAGTTGGGTACATAGCACCTTGCAGCACAAACCAGTCAGGATGAACTTTCCAGGTCAGTACTAGCTTTCTTTCATGTTGCAGGACTCAAGAATTATGATGCATGAAACAGGAGCTTCTTACTATCAAGGTCTGGAAGAGGACCAGTATTTTCTTGACACATGAGGTCAGTTGCACACATGAACTCATAGTTGGTGTTATAGCACACACAAGACCTATATAAGCTCAAGTAACACAAATTCCTAGTATCAAGGGGGAAGGTGGTCATGAAGCCCCACCCCTATTTAAGGAGCTACTGAATACCTGTGTGGACAGAGAGATGAAAATTTTATGAGGTTGTGACCCCTGATAGTTCTATCAAATTCCAGGAGATGACTAAACATTGAAAAGTATATAGATGACACTTATTGAAAATTTAATTTAATGTCATATTTTGTTTTTAATACAGACATGGAGTTGAATTGGTATAGAAGTGTGCCATGAACCAAGTTGCTTTGGTTGCTTTGGTAACTATAACTAAGTCAGAGGATATATCTAACCACCTTTAATCCTAGCACTCAGGAGGCAGAGACAGGAGCTCCCCACACAAGCTAGGGTCTGGAGGATTTGGGAGGAAGATGGATATGATCAAAATTCAACACATGAAGTTCTGAAAGATCTCTTTCTCTCTCTCTCTCTCTCTCTCTCTCTCTCTCTCTCTCTCTCTCTCTCTGTATGTAAAATTACCAGGACTAGAATCTTGTACTAAGCAATCCAGTCATCACAGCAGAGCTCAATTACTCTTCTCCTTAGTCACAAAGTAGGTACTTTTATAATCAAGAGGCATATGCGGAAATGCTGAAGCTGCAGTTCAGCTGTAATGATCAATAGCCTGTCAAGAGGCAGGGCATCTTGGGCTGATCGTTAAACAGGTTTCATTACTATTACTATTTCTATTACTGTTACTGCTACCATTGCCATTACTATTACTATCATCACCATCATCACCATCATCATCATTTTTTGGTCATCAGGAAGCAGAAGCTCTGTACATCAAGGCGCCAATATAATACATACAAGTATTATATTATTATATTGCTCAAGTTAAAAATAAACATTCATGAATTCTTGTTGTCTTTTTACATTTTGTTTGTGTGTGTGCATGTGTGTGCATGTGTGTTTGTGTGTGTGTTTGTGTATATGTATGTGTATGTGTAGGGATAACAATTTGATGTGGGACATGTGTAGAAGTCAGAGGACCACTTGCAGGTTCTTTTGTTCCTTGGGATTGATTGATTCAAGGAACTCTAATCCTTGAATGTGGGGTAAGCATCATAACCTGTGGAGCTATTTTACTTGTTCTTTAGCACATAATAAAGTGAAAGGATGAGATATTATACATGATCTTTCATCTTATATTCTTGTTGAGGTTGTTTAAGGTTTAGCAAGAATTCCATCTCCTTGATGAGAATCTCTATGGAAGTTAACCCAATTCTTTTCTAAGAACCCAAGGTCAATGTGCCCTAGCTAACTTATCTTCTATCAAACCTTTCCTTAAGCAAACTGCTTATTTTAGTTTTTATTAAACTGCTTGCTTGCACAAAATTTTCACCTGCAGCTGCTGAACAAGATACCAAAGTGTGGATTTGGCTTTAAAAACCCATTACTCCAAACACTTGGCTGTATACTTGCATAGTAAATACCTGAGTATAATCCCAACCAGATGGAATAAAGACACATTTGGCTATAGATTGAGGTGAGGGGTCTTCTTAAGTGGGTTTTTGTTGATCAGAAATCTGCTAACAACTCCAGTCTTGTCAAATGTACACACGTTTCTGTTCCTTATAGAATCTGAGCCTTATTTGTCTCCAAAAAAACAGGAAGCCACATGTGATTTTCTTGAAGGCAATAAATTCTTTGTGTCTTTCTCTTTATTGTCATTGCAGGACAGGGAAAGTGGGAGATAACACAGAAACTGTGAAGTGTGAAATTTGGCCAAGTAGAAGAGGTCTTAGGAACTAAAACTGGCAAAACAAACCTATGCAGATCAGTATTTCTCAGCATGGATTACACAAAATAGTGTCCCTAACAAACGAGGTATATGATAAAAACATTACTTCTCCTCAGTCTTTGGAAATTATTGATATTGGTATTCATAGCCAGCATGCTCCACATATATCCAAAGAATTTAATTCTGGCTGCATGTTCCTAGTATGAAAAACTGTTATTCAAGGGGGACAGGAGAGAACTCTTACAGTTCAGAGCTCCAGCCACACTCTTGTCTTTTTGGCAATGACATGAAAAACTCTTCTAATAAACTTATTAACCATTAATAATTCATCTCTATGTTCCACTGGTTCCACTGTATGTTCCACACACACACACATGAGCACACACACACACACACACACACACACAGCCTTCTATAACCCTTTCAACATATTAATACAACAATTTCTGCAAACCATTTGAGGAAAGGTGGAGTTAAATTTTCAACTCATGAATTTCTCCCACAACCTAGCTAATTAGTCCTCAGATAAAATAATAATAAAGGTTTAGTATTTTAATTATCAATAAATTCATTAGTAAGAACCAATAAAGTTCTTTTCAAGTCTTTACTGAATATAAAGACAATGAAAAGGATGGCCCAAAATCAACAGATATGTATTCATTTGTCATGAATACCCACAAAAGTACAAGACAAATAATTTACATTGTTCTACAGAGAAACATCTAGTGATTAGGTTTCTTAATTTTTATTCCTAGAATAGAGCTGGTCTTTTTCCCCTTCCTCTGGAAATTGTGCCTCTACTGAAATGTGCTACCAGTTTAACAAAGCATTGAAGTTGGACAAGAGTTGTTTCTGTTTTCAAGAGATAATCTACTTGGGACAGAGTAGAGATTGGTGTATGACAAGAAAACTAGTAACAGACAAAAGCATGCACAAGAGTGATAGAAAAACATTAAATAAGAGAAATGTATTTCAGTGTTGGTTAAGAATGATGAGGACCGAAGAGCTGGGCTGAGTGTGTAAGAAGACTTGCTATATATACATGGAGACCGAAAGCCAGTCTCCAGTCCTGTGAAGAAAGGACAGTGGTGGTTCTGGACTTAAGCTACTTTGTGAGTTATATTTTTTATACCCCTTGCAATCTTTTCCCACCCTTTCAACCAGATAGGAGATAAAAAAGTAGAGAGAGGAAAAAGAACAACATTATCATTAGACTATTTTCTGCTGATTAGTGCATAGGGTTCCTTGGGACAAGTTTGATCTTTGTCTACAAGATATCTAACTTCTTTTTTTGGTGGTTTTTCATGACTACTTAACACAGTGCAACCAACAGTGACCAAAAACAACCAACCAACCAACAACAACTCATGCTCCCTTTCAGAGTCTAGCATTTATTTGCCTTCTGAAAAGTCCTCAGAATTCCAGAAGACACACAACTGCAGAAATTTGCAGCTGACAAAATCATTCCCCTGCTGGAGTAAAAGGCAAATCATAGCTGCTGTGGACAATCTAAAGTAGCTCCATATCCCACACCTGAGATTAAAATAAAAACTTATTCTGTGTTTGTTAAATAAAATACCACATTTGTCACTGTAAAGGGGTAGTACAGCAAATGACTTAATGCCTTCCTGTTCCATTACTGTGAGAGATCAAGAGAGAAAGTCCTAGTCCCATGTTCAATGAGAGACTCTGATTCTATCGAATAAGACAGAATGTGATGGAGAAGGACACTTGGTGTACAAATGAACTCTTTGGTTCTGGCCTCTAAACATTCTCCAGACAGATGTTGATACTTTATCTATACTCAATAGGAACACCACCAGCTCATGGATACATGGAAATATAAGTCTAAGAAGTGAGAGAGGACAGAGCTGGTTGAATAACTCACATTACTTAAGACATATACCGTATACATTTTAGAATTGGGTTTTCGCAGTAACAAAGTGTACAGGTGAAGGTGGAAAACATGAGATGTGAAATATACACACACAAGCATGTATACACACACACACACACAGAGAGAGAGAGAGAGAGAGAGAGAGAGAGAGAGAGAGAGAATTACTGCTTGACTCCTCAAACATTATATGCCTGTTGAGGTGAATTGCAACATAATAACTCCCTATATGCAGGTTATATCATATTAAATTGGAAAGAACATGTGATGGAGAAACACAGGTCAAAACCAAATTTTGTGTAGCTCAATGACAACCTTGAGTGAGATGGTGGACCTGGGTCAGCTGTTCTTTCTTCTGTGTTATTTTAGTTACTGTATTCATTGCTGTAATAAAACAGCAAACAAAAGCAACTTGAAGAATGGAGAATTTACTTCATCTCACAGTTCAACATATTAGTACTGTCTGTGTGAACTGGTCACATTGCATCTACATTCAGAAAATAAAGAAAGAAATCAATAGTAATGTTCAATTCACATTTTCTTTATTATTTTTTATTTAATGGGCCAAATCACATATAGTGGTGCTATCCAGATGTCTTATTTACTTTTGATTGCTATAAAGACATGCCATGGCCAAGGCACCTTATAAAAGACAGCCATTAATTAGGAGACTCACAGTTCCAAGGGGTTAGAGTTCATGAGCATTGTGGTGTAGTGTGACAGGGGGTAGGCAGGCATAATGCTGGAGCTTACATCTAATTCACAGATAGAAGGGAAAGAGAGGGTGTGAAGGAGCGAGGATAGGGAGAAGGAGAAGGAGAGGGGAGAAGGAAGGAGGAAGGGCGAAGAGGAAGAAGAAAGGGAAGAGAGAAAGAGAGAGAGAGAGCAAGACAGAGTGAGCGCACCAGCTGAGGACTGTCTGGGCTTTTAAAATTTTCAGTGACACACCTCCTACAAGACCACATTTCTAATTCTTTCCAAATAGTTTCATGAACTGGGGAATTGAATATTCAAATATATGAGCCTATGGGGGGTCATTCTCATTCAAACCACCAAACCACATTTAGGATAGGTCTTCCCACCTCTCTTAACCCAGTCTAGAAACCCCCATAAAGATAGGTCCAATAGAAGCTATCTTCGGTGATTCTATATCCCATCAAGTTAGTTATTATCTGTCATTATATCTGTCAAATGAGAATTCTGCCACCAACTTTCACATACAAAACTATGAACCACAGGGCCAGACACCTTGAGCTGGCTTTTCCCATCTTCATGACTCTAAGCAAACAACTTCATATGTGTCCTGTTTCTTTTCTGTAAACTGGAAGTCAGCATGCACTTCACTATAGCTACTTTAAAGATTAGTGTGCTAAAAGAGCTATAGGTAGCTTTAAATGGATTCAGCTTCTTCTAATTGTCACAGGCATGATGGCTCACTATTGTCATTTTCTATTGGCCTTACCCTTGCTTTCATGTCAGAAACAGTTCTTATGCCATAATAAAGGCTGAGGACAGCGGATATAAACAAAAGGATCCCTCAAAGTGCAGGTTAAGAATTTCTAAAATTTTAGTATCAAATCAATTACGTATGAGTGGAGATATTAACTGCCATTTCAATATTTAACTTTAAATAGATGTTCAAGTCTCCATCTTACTATTCACCCCAACTTTAGACTGGGTTCGCGTTCCTTTACATAAAAGAATGTTGAGATAGCCCACTGGAATGCTTGATATTACAAAATTGCTTTGTATCTATCTCTATACTGGGACCCAGTTATTGATATCCATGTGTCTCCTTTCCTTTTCGGAAATCTTCCCTATACTATAAGATAATCTGTTAGAAATATGATTAAGTAATTTCTAGGAAAATATAGTATTTGAAGTTAAAATGGGTCCCTCAGCCATAACTCTTATATCTGTGGGGTTGATCAAATCTCATTTCTTTCTCAATAGATGGCACCTGTTTCAGGTGCATATTCAGAGATGTGAAAATTCTAGATACTAAGCTGTTTCTTTCTGTCCTTTCTTCTTTTGGGAAGAGGTATTAGTGATGGAGGAAAGGAAAGAGGAATGAGCTTTTTATGATTTCTTATGAAAATCTATTCCCTTTATATTAAAACTTTTCATCCCCATTAATCTCAGATTTGTTTGAAACTTGATTATTTGGCCACTGGAAAAATGGTGACAACTTTAAAGATTTCTTTTTCTTTCTGCCCTTTTCTTTCATATTGTGTTCCCTTTGGGGGGCTCTTTCTCAACCACTTCAGCTTCCAGGAACTCAACTCACCTAGTCAGGATCTGAAAAAGAACAAATTGTTCTTCTAGAATAAGACAAGCCCTGTTCTCTCAGACATTTAGTATAATAAGATGCTCAGAGCTTTTCCTTCTTCTACTCTTACTGGATGACGGACCTATTTTGGAAATCAGATTAAACAGGGAAGACCAAAGTGTGGATGCTTCCGTGCTTCATAGAAAAGGGAACAGAATACTCACAGGACGAAATACTGAGATATAGTGTGGAGCAGAGACTGGCGGAAAGACCCTCCAGAGCCTGCTCCATCTGGGGATCCATCCTATATAATGTCACCAAACCTGGAGACTATTGTGGATGCCGGGAAGTGCTTGCTACTGGAGCATGATATGGTTGTCTCCTGAGAGGCTTGCAGCCAACTATTGGACTGAGTGTGGGGTCCCAGATAGAGGAGTTGGAGAAGGGACTGAAGGAGCTGATGGGGATTGCAGCCCTGTAGGGGGAGCAACCGTGTCAACCAGCAAGACCCCTAGAGCTCCCATGGGCTGGACCACCAACCAAAGAGTACACATGGAGAGACCCATGGTTCTGGCCACGTATGTGGCAGCTGATGGCCTTATTGGACATCAGTGAGAGGAGCGGCCCTTGGTCCTGTGGAGGTTTAATACCCCAGTGTAGGGGAATGCTAAGGAAGGAAGGCAGGAGTGGGTGGACGGTTGGGGGAGCACCATCATAGAGGCAGGGGGAGGGGGCTAGGATAGGGGGTTCCAGAGGGGAGACCTGGAAAGTAGATAACATTTGAAATGTAAATAAAAAAATATCCAATTAAAGAAAAAAAGAAATTTAGTATAAATATGTTTATCCTAGATAATTACCCAGATGTATACATATATACATTAACTTTTATACACTTTCAGTGGATTCTTGGAACTACTTACATACAAAAAAAATATTTAACAGTCCTACTGGAGTTGGTGAGATGATGCTGACAGTAATATTACTTGTAGCCATCAACACTTGATTTTGTTTCTAAGAGCCCACATAACATCACAGACATGCTCTTCCTTACAGACAGATTACATGTTTGTAATCTGAAAGTATGGGGCAGGAATTAAGATAAATTGTTAGGCTTACTGATTGGCTGCCTGGATGAAAACTATGAACCTCTAGGTTCAGTGAGATACCCTGGCTTAAAGGAATTAAGTGGACTGTGATAGCAGAAGGTGCCTAATGTCTGGCCTCTGGGTATACTGTTGTACACACACACACACACACACACACACACACACACACACACTGACGCAGGTGCCTTGCTCCAATTTACAAAAGAGTACTGTTCTTCTCTGGGATGGAGGTGTCTCTTAAGTGGTAGAGGATCTACCTTTGTGAGTATATGTATGATTCCTGTAACCACCAAAAATATCAATTATGCAATCATTTGATCAATAATACTACAAGAGTGCTAACTTTTTTTGACAAGCTTGAAGAACAGTAGATAGAGATTGTGGAAATGGGTTCCCATCAATATCACTTTTCTTGTTATAAATATTCTTCTTTGTCATCAGATGAAATTTTGAATGGTCATGGAAAAAAGTATCAGGACATGGTTGTGGGAGAATTTCTAGATTAGGTGAGTGGAATTGGAAAATCACATCAGAAATATTGATACTATATTTATGTCTGTGCTGAATAAAAATGTATAAGGTGAGGTGAATGCCAGCATTCATCTCTTCCACTTTCTTCACTCACCATGAAGTTACTTTCATGATTGTGTGTATCCTGGAACCATATTGCTTTTGTAATGTATTTTTATTTCATATTTTATTTTATTTGTTTGTTTGTTTTTAGGTTTATGAGTATTTTGCATGCATATTTCTATGTGTCCCATATTTATTGATGTGCCTTTGGAGATCAAAGAGTGTATTGTATCCCCTGAAACTGGAGTAAACAATAGTTGTGTACATCATCCTGGTTTCTCTGATATAGCAGCAGGTGCTCTTTCCTGAGCTATCTTTTCAGAACCTTTTGCCAGGTATTCCTTTACAGGAGGAAAAAATAGCTATTTCAGTACATAAACATATAATAACAGTCATAAGGATTGTCTCAGTGTTGATATGAGACTAAAACGAAAGGTAACTATAGAAATTTGCTCACATAAAGCTTTTTATCAAAGAGCATTGGAGGATGAGATTAATATAAGTAAAACATCACTCTATGCACTAACTCTGTTAAAGAGCCTGTCTTAATGGAAAAAAATGTTGAAAGAAAAATATATAGTAAAAGAGAGGCCAGGAGATGATGGGACTTTATGCTTTCTAATATGAAAAAAGCAATGACTTATTCAAAGCATTTTATGTTGGTTATCCAAAAACTAAGTTCAAGTTTAGAACTGCATTAAAAAATATTTGTGGAGAAAATGGAGTTTTCTCTAATCAACCAAGAATTTTAATCTGAACCTGTTGGCAGCTCAGACTCAAGATGCGGTAGAGAACATTTTCACTGGTTAACTCCGCATCATTATCAATGCAAAAATTCAAACCAACCACTTAACAGCTGTGTGCACTTGAACATTCTTCTTAAGCTCCCTAAACTTACTTCTTCATCTACAGAGTAGACCTAAACAAGTTAACCAGATTGTTTAGAGGCAGTTTTAGTTTCAAAGATTATACTGTCATGAAATGTTTGATTTCTTTATGTGTCTGTTCATGTGAATATGTCTGCTTACATGCATGTTTGTGTGTGACAGTGCACATATGTGGGTGCATGTGTATATGCTTATGTATGTGGAGAACAGAGGATAACATCTGCTATTGTTCTCAAACAGCGGGAATTTTGAACATTTTATATGCCTTGCTTAATATTTTAATGAAAAGGAAAATAGATGGCAACAAAAGACAACATGCATTCAGAGGCTTAAAAATATAACTATGTATTATTAAAGTTTTGGGAATTATTTATTTATTTAAATTTATGATTATGGGTGTTTTGTATGCTTGGTTTGCTGTACACCATATGTGTATACTGACTGCAGAGGACATGCTGGAACTGAAATTATGATAGTTGTAAGATTTCTTGTAGATGCTGGGGGAATTGAATCCAGTTCTCTGCAAGAACAGCTAATACTCTTGACTACTGAACAATTTCTCTAGTCCCATGCTTCAGGCGATTACAGGAAGGGCATGATACTTACTTAGGTTAGAGAAGATGAAACTTGTGTGGAAGACAACTTGTGTTTGGAGTGGTAAGGTATATACTGCCTGTAATTTAGGAAAAGTATGACATGAATTTTTTCAGGAGTCATTCAGCAATAGTAGAGATCCATATGTACTAATGGAAGATCTATGATATGAAAAGGTGAGAGAGAAAAAGAAGTGATTAAACAAAACAGCTCTTTTGGGATGCTTGTTTGATGAACCTTTAAACTTCAACATTTATTTTTTATCTTGTATACACATTTGTGTGAATCTGTGCCTATGAATATATTTACATGTACATGTTTAGGTGTGAAGATGTCAGTACATGTGTAATGATATTCAGATATATATGTGTTTGTGTTTGTGTATGAGTGTGTATGCATGTATGTATGTATATATGCCATGTATGTATGTATGTATGTATGTATGTATATGCCAACAGGTGGGGGCCAGAAGTAAATCTTAGGTGTCACTACATAGGCACCATCCACGTTTTTGGATACATACATCCAAGCTCTGGAATTTACCAAGTAGGTTGGGTTTGCTGGTCACAAAGCTCCAGGAATCCATGTAACCCCATATTGTAAGAGCTTCAGTTACAGATTTGTTTCATAATGCTCTGCTTTTCCTTTCTTTTTCCTTATATAGATTCTGGCTATTGGATTCAAGCAAATTTTGTTTCATTTTTTTCTCAGCTGATCTCAGCCTACTATATCTTCTCTTTGACCATCACGTTGTGTCCTCTGCGTGTTGGTAAAACCAACCACATTGCATCTTTTATGCATTATGCTCCATACCTGTAACTTAGAAAAAATGAAATACAAGTGAAATGAGAGTGTGTTTATAAAAAGTTTTAAAGGGATAAGTAAAACAAAGACACCCAAGAAACAAGACTGAGCTAGGCATGGTAGCTAACTATTCATAAGTATTGGCAGAAGAATCATGATGAGGAAGCAGGAAAGTGACTTGTTTGGAGATCAGGGGTGGGATCTGTTAGTTAGTCTTAGAAGTTTTCTTGGGTACTCTGGGTATAGGGGATATTGTAAGGGGAAATTATCTCTGAGGTCATATTTCTACACTTAAAGTGGGGAGATTAAGAACCTACAATTTTTTTTTTGTTTTGTTTTTTGAGACAGGGCTTCTCTGTGTAGCCCTGGCTGTCCTGGAACTCACTCTGTAGATCAGGCTGGCCTCGAACTCAGAAATTCGCCTTCCTTTGCCTCTCAAGTGCTGGGATTAAAGGCATGCACCACCACTGCCCGGCAAACCAACAATTCTTTAAAAGTAAAGAGAATGTACATTGATGATGCTGACCTCCACTCTGCTCTTTCACATCAAAGACCTTGTCCAACTATGTGGTATCTGATATTTGAAACTCTTTTTGTTTAAATGCTAACATCTGGTAGAAGAAAGAAAAAACTTCTATTTACATTAAAAGACAAATTAGACTTTGTGCTTAAGATTTAATTTATTTTAATCAACCACAGAGGTCAGCTGCTTCTGTCTATTGATTGGGAAGATTGAAGAATAAAGGTGAGTAGATAAGGAACGAATACCAAGGTTCTTAGCTACCCGATCTTTCAGCTTCCATTGAGACAAATAGCTATATCACCTCAAAAGATCATACAGCTTGCCACTTTCAGTTTTTATCCCAGAATTTTATTAGCTGACAGTTTTCTCATGTGTGCTACAGAATTCTAAAAACAGACAGCAGAAGATCCTTTCCTTATCGCACATGTCAATTTTCACCTGGCCGCAAGTGTCCTCATTCCAGTAACATTCAGACGAGATACTATTAGGAAGAGTTTGAAGGCTGATCTACAAGGAGGCAAGAAATACTTAAAATTGTTTAACATTGGCCATCATAATTCTGATCCTAGTTACACCATGAGTCTCTGTCACATGGAGCTCATGTCTCCTAGGTGGTAACTTATCTTTCCACAAGCTGGGGAGGAGAGAAGAAGAGGTCCATCATGCCTCCAAATAGTGACTCCAACACCTCTCGTTGCTAAGTAATATGTCTTTACAGTGCCTTAAAAACTGTTTTTCATGTAATTTACTACTCAAAAATCACAGGTAGTTGGCCAGCATCATTGTCACCACAGTCACTGGAATAATGATAATGGTGTTGGTGTCAATAAATTAAAAATAAGTATACCAAAAACTATTCCTTCCATTTGCCATTCTAAGGCTCTTTATATGGGGCTAGATATTGCAAATAAACATCTTTTGATTTTCAAGGAACATAGGATAATGTAGAAAAATATGAGAGCTTGTATTTCAACACTTGGCTTTAAGGTGAGCTAACCATTGTGCAATGGTAACTTCTTGACTATAAGATTAAGCTATTAATGTATCCCTGAGCTAGATAGTCATTAGCTGCAAGCAGCAAGTCCCTGACTATAACAACCAAGATGCTTCTATGTATGATGCATTCTTAGTTTTTTGACAATTCTCCTTATCATCTTCTATACAAGCTTGAGTAGTTTAAATTTTTCATCAGCATGGTAAAGGTTTCCCTCCTATCCACATCCTCACCAGCATTTGCTATTTATATTCTTGATGACAGCCATTCTGACTGGAGGGAGAGAGAATCTCAATACAGTTTTGATTTGCATTTCTTGGTTGGCTGGCAAAGGTTACTGTTTTACTTTCACAGGTTTATTTACTTTCAGAGAAATGTCTTTTCACTGAGAAGTTATTGTTTGGGTTGTTTATGTTACTGTGCAGCCAAGCTGTACAATAAGTGAATATTTACTAATCAACCTATTACGGGAATATTTGCGCAATAATATTGATTATAGCACTATTCAAAATAGGTAAATTATAGAACAACTCTCATTATCTAAAAATGAACATATGTTAAAAATTGTGATATCCATGAATGGTAGAAGTTTTCTGAATTACAAAGATGAATAAAGTGATGTCATTTTCAGAAAAAAAAAAATGAGTTACCTGGAGAAAATCATATCAAATTGATTAAGTCAGTCTCAGAAAAAAATAATTACCTCTCATTTGTGACTCCAGATATATAAAGCAACACATGTATAAATGGCATAAAAATAAAGTAAAATTGAGAGACAAGGGAGGGTGCAAAAAGGAAAAAGTTGCGCGAGAGATCATGGGGGAGATGTACAAAGCTAAGAAACTGTAATGTATGAGAACCAAGAATCAAATTAACAAATGTTTCTAAACATTCTCACGCATTTTCTAGAGGAATGGCACTCCTAATTGAAAATAATAGCTCTATCTCTGCTGAGTTGAGTTTCTAAGAAAAAAGAAATAAAAAAATAATAGTGAGTCAGTTTCTGCTGTGTGTGAACATGGGACCATTCACATGTCATAAGCAGCCTCTAAATTGCTTTTGCTTTCTATAGAATTAAATCCACCCATTCAGTCAGAAGCAGTGGTTCCATTTTAGCTATGGGTTCTAATCTTGGATGAGAATCAAGTGTTATATAAAACTAGGCTTTCAATGGCCATCAAGTTTGCGACATTTTTATTTACCCATCCACTAAATGACCTCATTTCCCTATGAAGTAACAAACACTTAGCAATATGAACACAATAGATCAAATTAAATTTACCAAAAAAAACTGATATTAATGTGGAAAATATAAAACTCTTTACCCAAAAGTAATGTTTCCACAATAGTGAAATATTAATAGAGTTATATATTCTCCTCTTGAATTGATTTTATATGACATGCTCAAATGTTTCTTGGAATAACTTTACTAATGACATTTCACACTATTTACTATCTTGATTACAAAACCACTAACTATGCTTAATAATGATGTTATTTCCTAAGTTTGTGTCTTTTATCAGACCATTAAAAGCTGGAAAAAGATTGCTAAGGTGCTACATCACTTCGTAAAAATCAAATGAAACTGGAATCTGTGTGATCATCAGTATGTCAGAGATAAATTTCTTTCCCTGATCATACAACCAGGCATAAGAGCCATCCCATTACTTCATTGAAATTTTGCATAAGTCCTTTATTAGGTGAAACTTTATTCAGACAATATAGTATCATTCTGAACTCAGAATTGATGAAAAAAAAAGATATCAAGAATAATACCAAAAATTCAAACTGCATCTAATATATGTTACGTTGTCTACAAAAAGACATGTAATACAGTATGTATGGCTTAAGTATAAATGCCAGACAAGAGAAAAACACTTTCTACTCAGGCCTGATGACCAGAATTCAATATTTACAAATAGCAAGATTTGATGGAACATATCTGTAATTCTAGTGTTCCCATAGATGTGGGCATGGAGACTGGAGAGTCAGCAAGAGACTCATGGACTGGTAACTTGCAATATTCAGTGCAATGACAAAAGCAGCAAGAAAGCCTCTGCTTCAAGGACAGAGAGAGAGAGAGAGAGAGAGAGAGAGAGAGAGAGAGAGAGAGAGATTGGGGAGAAGCAGCCTCCAGAATGTTGTTTTTGCTCTCCACATAAAATATGCCAATGTGCTCTCTTACCCACGTATAAAATGATTAGCTAGTGACTGCTGGCAGTTTGGGAAAACTTTGAAGCCTTTAGGAAACATATCCTGGGTGTAAGAAATACCTTTGGAGATTTGTAGTCTTATTTTACTTCCTCTCTGTTATCTGCTTCCTGTCTTACAAGAATGTGATCAGAAGAGTTTTGCGAGCTACATGCTTCTGCCATCATGGAGACAGCTTTTGGCCACATCTTCTAGTTCAGGTTTTTGGAGTGATATTCTAAGCAAAGTCCTCCCATCTTTAACTTGCTTCTTATAGGCATTTGGTTACTACAACAAAGAAAGCAGGTGACACAAGTATTTCTTTTTAAAATTGTTTATTTTATGTTTATGAATATGTCCACTTGCCACTGCATGTGTGTGAAAGGTCAGAGGACAAATTGCAAGAATTGATTTTCTCTTTCCATAGTGTGGGTTTCAGGGATGGAACTTAGGCTGCAAGTTGTGCAGAAAGTGCTATTACTGCTGAACCCACAAGTATTAACTTCTCAAAGTAAAGATATGGACGCTAACATATACACGTAGAGGTATGTGTACACACATGCTCACACAATGGTACAACTTCCCACACAACAAACACAAACACACACCACACAGATAAACAAACAAACTTACCCACATCCATACAGTCATACTCATATAGGCATGAAACATTTTATCATGCTGTATGAATAAACACATATGTATCATGAACCAATGGGAATCATTAGGTGGCTGTATTTACTATATCATTTCTGGAGTTTTCCAGATAAAAAACTCTATCCAAAATAAATACAAAGGCCACGGAATTCACTAGCCCAGGCTAGGTCTATTTTCCACATATTTCATCATTATTATCTTTTGGTCTTGTTACTCAAATGTCAAGCTGAATATATTCACAACTCATATTCTATCTGTTAATTAAAAAAATAACTCTAATAAATCAGACTATAAGGCAGGCTTTTGAAGAGCCATCTTGAATCAGAGCAGCTACAATGACTCAACACCTTCCATCCTCCTGGCATAACATTCAATTTTAGAAAATTAATAGATATTAATTTTACCAAGCATCTATTTCAATTCTTTATCTGAGAAGGTAAATATTCACAAAAGTGACACATGAGTCAATGTTGACTTTGGAGAATAATAAATCTTGGCAGTCACTAGACATGTGGTTTATGTAAAAAATGCCCATGTACAAATCTACTAGGTATATTTATTGTTATATAAAACTAATATTGCATCAAAATATGACACATAGGCTGTGGAGATGGCTAAGCTTGAAAGTGATTGCCACACAAACATGATGACTTGAGTTTGAATCTACTACCCACATAACCTAGGTGCATCAGTCCATGGCCATAACCCAGCACCAGGAGTATGGACATCCAGCATAGCCAAATCATTGAGCTCTAGGTTTGTTTAAGGAACCAGTGTAACAAAAATAAAATGGAAAAAGGTTGAGGAAGATTCTAATGTCCATGACTGTCCTCTATACCTTGTGGTAAAAACATGAACACAAAACTCCATAGACTTGTAGCCACATGGAAAAGTATATACCCTACATACATATCTCATCACCTTCACAAAATTGCATTGCATACATGTATTCAAATGTGTATCACATAAATTTGCATAACATATTAAAAATAACATACTACATTAAATTAGAATAGATAATACTAGATTCAGACAAACTGTAATATAAGGCTGTAGGAGTTCCTTAAAGGGAAGAGTAAGGACAGAAGAGATGTAATTGGACAGATGTTCTGAATGAGGTTATACAGAGTGAGCACTAAAGGATGTGATAAAAATCAGCACTTAGATCAGAAACAATGGCCAAAGCCAAATGCAGATTTGCAAAAATTGTGTTTAATTTCTGTTTGTCTCTTCTACCAATCTCACTGGTTAGTGGAAGGAAGCACTGGGGCATTCTTGCTTATGATGGTCCAAGTCTCATTATTTTACCCCAAATATAAAGAGACATGTGACAAAGAGGGCCGTGCCTGATGTACTAGATGAGGGATTGCTGCCTTGGGTAGAGATTCTTTAAATTTGCCTGTGCTTCAGTTTTATCAAGTAGTTATTTGGCCTTTCTCTGTGCTAAACACGGACAATTTAATTGTAGATTTCTTCTTTTGAGGAAGTCCCAAGGGGATGGCTGGGATGTAGTTGGATAATTCAAGGGCCTTTACAAGATAATTTCTTCACATAAAAATAGCTCCTGACTGCAAACTAAGGAGCAAAAGGTGAAGAGGCATTTTTTTTTTTGACAAGCTGCTATCTTTACAGATCAGTCAATGCCAATAAGATGACACACATAAATAGCTGCAAGAGAAAACTCAGATTTCCTGTGGGTAAAAATAAAATAGCACCGTCTCTTCTGGATATATGAAATATACAATATTTTCTTGCTAGCTTGAAGATCCTACTGTATAGTTAAGAATGCCAGAATTTGTTGCTATTGGGCAAGC
This sequence comes from Rhynchomys soricoides, assembly GCA_019843965.1. Taxonomy (NCBI): domain Eukaryota; kingdom Metazoa; phylum Chordata; class Mammalia; order Rodentia; family Muridae; genus Rhynchomys; species Rhynchomys soricoides. The sequence continues at coordinate 18,724,666 of JADRCH010000032.1, forward strand.
AACAAATAAATGGTAAGTACTTGAGGCAATTTGCTAAATTTCCTTGTATGATCAGAATACAATGTATATAGTATGTTAAAATATTATACCTCACCACATAAACATATATATTATGTGTTCATAACATCAGAAAATGGTACCTACTTATTCAATATGTCTTAAGACAGAGATCATATTAATAACCATACTAGACACTCACTGACTACCGCAAACAGGTACAGTCAGTGCTCTCAGAGTGGTCTTAGTGTTCCAACCCAGCCATGCAATAGCTGTCTGAATAACAACTTCTATTCTCTTTCTTTAAAACTTTAAAATATGATTATTTTGCATGTAATTACAAAATAGAGCTAGGTAAATTGTGTACAAGGGCCAGTACTTGTCAAGGAAGTATGATAACCTGCCTTGAAATTCCTATAAACCATGGAAGACTAGATATCACAGCACATGTATAGTCCAATATTAACTATAGAAATCTATGAAAAGAAGACTGGAGAATCCCTGCAAGTACACAGGTCAGCAAGCCTGGAATAGGCAATGGTGATGTAATCTGTCTCAAACAAGGTGGAAGATGAGGACTGACATCAATATTATCTTCTTCTCTCCATGAGCTCACATTCAAGCACACACAAGCATAAAAAGAAAGAAGAAGGGGGAAAGAGATTTTGTTAAAGTGTGAGGATCATTACAAGACCCCTCCTTGAAGAACCAGAAGAGAAAGGATATGCTGAAACATAAAATTCTGGAGAGTCTTACCCCATTTTCTCCAAAGCAGCACTTTGTAATTTATTTTAAATAATGAAATTCTATGTAAATTTCCTGTGGAAAATGAAAATATTCTGCTTTTGAAGTGTCAGAATTTATGAAATTACCCCTTTCCATGATGTTTTAAAGAACAGAACAAAATATTTTTTGATTCCTTTGTTGTTAACAGTCAGGATAAAGACCTTTCTTGTCTGTCAAAATTCAAAAAGAATTGGGGGGTAGCCTTAAGGGAAAAGACACTGAACATTGAACAGTGTCTTCTTAGACTCCCTAAGCCTGAGGAAGCACATTCAAAACAATCAAGGCAGAAACTGAAAAATAAGGTGCAGGTGGCAAATCTCATAAGAACTTGAAATCAAAGCAAATAATTTATTAGTCTAACTCTCCACTAAGTTGATGATGACACCAAGCTGCTATAAGGGCCATTTCTCATTCCAACATGAATGTTCTGTGGCCATCAAACAGGGTGCTTCACTGCACCTGTCCCAGGATAAAGAAGAGTGAAATTGGGTAGAGATATTAATTTTTGCCCTCCAATATAATCAGTATTCATCAGCAGATGAACACTTGCCTTATCCCACGGCATGGGTTTCTGAAGAGTGCTCAATGTTGAAAAGTGAAGGTTTTATAAAAAATTTAAAAAAGAGAAAACCAGCATGCCAATGAATAATTTCCATGGATAGTACACATCCTACAGCACTTGAAACTTTTTCACTAGAAGAATTTTCCATGAGCATAAAATAGGTGAGGCAAACTCTTTCATTTTATTTTCTTATGGCTGTAATTTATACCTGATAAGTGCAATTTAAGGAAGGAGGAAATTATTTGGACTCACAGTTTCATGTCACAGTTCATCATGATAGGGAAGACATGAGAGGGTGAGGCAGCTGGACACATGAGATCTTTAATTAGGTAGCAAGACCGACCGTGAATGCTTATTGTTCTTTCTTCCTTTTACTCAACCCAGGAACCCAGTCCATGAGAAGATGTTATGCATATTTAGAGTGAGTCTTACCATTTCAATTAACATAGTTTAGATAATCCTTCATAGGTATGACTGCAAGTTCATTTCCATGGTGATTACAAATCTCAACAAGTTAATAATCATAATTAAGTTCATCATAGATGTACAGTAGTCACTGAGAGTGCAAACTACAGTGCCGTTTTCAACAGTTTGGTCCTGACCATGAAGAGTCGGTGCAAAGATTCAATCAGTGGTTCAGGTAACTTTTTTGATAGTGCTACACAACAGTGTTATCCTTTAGAGATGGGGGAATTATTCTTTACAAGATTAGCATAAATTGTCTAACATAGTTGTGAGCAGATTCTGAGGGTCTGGACACCAAGTCCATTTTCTCAATATGGGTCAGAGAGAGAGCTAGTTTTGAAAAGATGAACAACCCCTCAGGTTTTAATAACAGTTCCATTTGAGTATTCTTAATAAGACAGTAGACTGAGTAAAATATATATGAGATTTAAAATCATGGAAAGTTGTTTGAAATCTCACTGCAATCCCTGTACAGGATGAAATCTTTGTTCAGTTTCCTACCTAGCCAAGCTAGCACATCCCCAGCAAAAGGACAAACCCCTTTTTCTGTATGACTGTCATAAGAACAAAGTGAAACCTCACCAACTGCCAATGTTGGGATGGGGTGTATATTTGGAATCCTCATAAAAAACACATTGGTTAGTTAATACTATTTCTGTCTAGTGAACCCCCAATCCAATCTACTGACATAATGCTAATTGTGTCTAATTATTGGTAATGACTGTAAAATGAGAAGTGCTATTTTTTCTTAATTGCCTCCTATAAGAAATCATTTACCCTTGTGGATCCCAGTCAAGGTTTCCCCCAAGGCTCAGTGGTAGGGAAACTGGTGGAGAAATTGTGCTGACCTGCTCTCCAGGATGACTGTTGTGGAGGCACCACAGACCCAAGTCAGGTGGAAGATCCGTTTTAGGAAAAGCAATTCCTCAAAGCTCCTTTTCTGTACACTGAAATACTGGCTTATCTCCCTGCTTCTATGAATTACATCTTTCTGATTCCAATCATTGATTGATCACAATCTGTAGTTTGAATATCAGTAACAGTGGGTAATGAAAAATGAAGCAAACTGTTCTTCTCAGAAAAAGACACTGGCCTTCTCTCTAATACAATTACCTTGGAAAGTACAAACACAGAGAGACAAAAAGTCAAGCATGTGCGGTAACCCTTGTAGTATTCTGCTATGGAATAAAGAACACACTTGGCTTACCAATTTTAATTAAAGATTTGAAGAAAATATTTTAATCATAAACAAGGATATAACATCAAGCCAAATGCAAGATTGTCTGAGTGTTTAAAATAAAATTTCTAAACATTATCTACTTCACTGGCCACTGGGTGCTGTACTATTGAAATTCCTACTGCTCTCCTGAGACTCTGCTCTTCTAGATGTGGTATTTGAGTAAGATATCTGTAAAAGCATTAGTTTAGGCCACAACATGTAAAACTGTCACTCTGTAAGTAAACCAAGCAGAGGAGGGGAGGAAGAACAGGAGGGGAGAGTAAGGAGAATGAAGCGGAAAGAAAGGAGAGTTGAGATGAGAAGAGAAAGATGGAACAGTCGAGAGGACAGCTGAGGAGCAGAAAGTGGTGAGATAAACCCAAAGAGGGAAGAAACCTTTATTCACTGAGCAGAAATACAATGTTGACAGTGAACAACCCAGAATTTGTGCAGATGGCAGAGTTAGTTATAATATAGTGAACATGCTGAAATTCTCACTCACCTCAGCTCAGAACATCCCCTTTCCCTCTTCCTTATACGTACTATTACTACCTGTAGATTTCCCTCCCAGCATTCAAGTGTTCTGTGCAGATTGTTCTCTGAGGTTTCTCTTCTAATGGACTCTGGGTGGCCAATTTCTATGATTTTTAAGGTATTCCCCATCAGGACAGATTTTGGGAATTAGTGGAATCATGGAATAGTAATTTAGAGACAGAGGGTACAGGCAATGGAACTAGGTTGGTATCATAAACTATCCTGTAGAGGAATGATCAAGCCTTTACTGCAACAAATTTTGCTGAGAAGCATTATCATATTTGGTGACTGCCCACACAATATAACAAATTGGATCTGAAATCCAGCAGACGCTCAAGTCTTCTTTGACACTGTCTATGCACCAAGGAGCTAAGGGAAATACATCTATAATGCACAAGCTATGTGACCTTACAGAAATAGAAGGACTGGAGACCAAGGAAAGGCAAATGATGTTTGGAAGGAAGTAGAAACAAAGAAAGATACATTCAGGAACAATGGCCATAGCGTACCCATTAAATACTATTCTTTCTATAAACTGATTTTTTTCTTTTTGTGTGGTATGACTATACATATGATGCTTGTGTCTGTATGTCTATATCTGATATTTGTGCAATTATATGTATATGAAATGTGTGATATTTGTAGATAAGTATGTGATTCTTGTGTGGGTTCCTATGTTGGGCAAGGTCTTATACATATCTTAGTGCATATGTGGAGGTTAAATGACTTAGGGACATTGTGGTTGCGGAAGTATAATACTACATCCGGCTCTTTGTTGGTGCTTGGGATTCAAACTCTGGCCCTCACTCTTACACAAGCACTTTCGTTACTGAGTTGTTTTATGAGACCTGCAAATTTCCTTAAACTGTCACGGACTTTGGACTGCCTTCAGACGAAATATTTCTGTGTCAAACAAAAGTTGTTAAAAACAATATGCATGCAGTATGATGGCATTTTCCCTTTTTGTTTTCACCATTGTTGATATCACCCAGAAAAGTTCAATCAATTTAGCTAGTACAGGAAACAGAATAACACCCTCCAAAGAATATGCACCAAGGCAAGTAGACAGCATAGAGACATTGGAATTTATGCTTGAACATCAATTACTAATAATAACACATCAACCTGATGGACCCAACTCTAGAAGTTCTTCTATAGAGCAGACAGCAGAGGAAGTTAGGAAGCCTCAGCAATTCCCAGATGAGAGGGTCAGAATTCTTGATGTTGACTTTTAATTGTAAACTCCTGCACGAGTAGTTCTCATTTTGCTGACACAAACCAATGTTATTTACAAACTACAAGAATATTTCAGAGTGATGCATATAGGCACGGTGTGCTACATATTATCATGTGTAAATGAAATGTTGCATTCAGAATATGAACACTCTCTATTCCCAGGAAGAATTTCATTTCAGAGCACTGAATACCTTTTGAGTACCTATTACTCTCACTTGTCACAAACTAGGGATTCATTTGCAGAGTACTTTTTAGCTGCAAATATGGCTTATGTGTGTTTAGGAACTCAGACATCCCTTTGACTTGAATTCTCTTAGTCATTATTCTCTTTGAAGAACTGGGTGAGCTGTCCTTACAAATCTCCTTCTTGAGTTCCTTACCAGCTGTTACCTGAGCTGATTTAATTAACTCAGCTAGTTTTCTTACCAACATTTTCTTCTATTCCATTCTAAACCTCATTAATCCTTTTGAAAAAATGGAGAGTCTGGAGATAGCTTATGTCATAAAGTTCTTACATTGATCACTTTAAAACCTGAGTTTGACCCACAGAACCCACAAAAAAATTCATGTTTTGAGTACACGAGATTGCCTACACCACTAAAGTGCTGACCAGATGCTGACCATAGTTCACATGCACAAGCACATATGCACATGCACACACACACACATAAAATTTTGAAGGGGAAATATTAAAATCTTACAATGTTAATTAGACTTTAAGTTCCTGTCACCCACATAGTGGGTCAAAACTTTCTTTAACGCCAGTTGTAGAGTTTCCAATACAACACCTTCTTCTGTGTTCTGCAGACACAAGGCATGTAAGATAGTGCACATGTATATGAATATGTAAACATGAAAGCAAATTACTCATGCATGTAAAGACTAGTGATATTTTATAAAGCAAAATGCCTTAGTGAAACTGCATCTTTTCAAATTAAAAAAAATATATAAACAAAAGTTCCACACTAAGCCACTCCTTTACTTCTCCTCCTTCCTTACATTAATCAGCAGCACACACCCTTACAGTCTTCTGAGTTTTTCCAACCCTTAGCTTCAGGATAGCGTTCCTCAAGGCTCATTGTATGCCTTCCACTGTGCCTATGCTTACGTGTGTTGCAATATTTAAGACTGACACGATGAATGAATTATTTTATTGGCTGCCAAGTTTTTCACTATACTGGAGGTCATACAGTGTATCTTAATTATTAATTGTCATTTCTCCAACTACATCAAAAACTTGACATAAAGAAAGAAGAACAGTACTTGGAACTAAGTTGATTGGCAAGTTCTTCAAGTTCATAGCACAAATTGATGCCTGACACTTACACCTTTCTCTTCATACCTAAGATGACAGAGGTATCTCAATGTTATTTTTCAAGTCAATTTTCCATTAAAAATAGTACTTTCCATAATCCAGCACTAAATTGCACCAAATAGAATCCAAGTGCTCCTTTACATCAAACCTATAGCAATGAGAGAAATTTCTTATAGCAATGGGAACACATATTTTTAAGATTTTAGAGAAAACTTTCATTAACATAGCATAAAGAAAGCTAACCAAATGAGCTCAAACTTGTAGAAAGGTCAGGTAACTAAGGTGCTATCTGGTTTTTCTTTTCTTTTCTTTTCTTTTTTCCCTTCCTTCCTTCCTTCCTTCCTTCCTTCCTTCCTTCCTTTCTATTTTTTTTTCTTTTTTTCAGCATACAAATTCCTTCATGCTGCCCAAGTTAGGCCTGATCTGAAACAAATCCACTGATTCATGCAGTAGAAATTTATGCTGTAGATCTCACACTCTGTAAGCCAGTCTGAACTTTAATTTCATTTCACAGTTGACTTCTACTTAGAATTTCAACAACAGTTACAAGTAATAGTTGTTAAAATAGCAGCACAAATGCAAGTAGAGAATCTGAGTTAAGACTGAAAACTCTTGCTCGAAAATCATTAAATCATTCTCTCATTTATCTGCTTGCTCAGTCTTTTAGGCCTTGGACACAGTAACACAAATAAAACATGACAAAGAGGTAATGCATCTTAGCTGAGGCAACAAGAATTATAGAAAGTGCTACAAAATAGATAAATAGGGACACTTTACCAAGACAGAAAATTTAAAAGTATATTTTTCTGTGACAATTTCATATAGACACAACATACCTGATTCTTACCATCTCCATTTTCCTTTCCTTGTCCCCAAGACAATCCCAGCACATCCTATACTAGAAAGTGTGTGTGTGTGTGTGTGTGTGTGTGTGTGTGTGTGTGTAGATGGAAGACTGAAAGGAAAATTTTAAGGGAAATGGTACTGTAAACCAAATTAATAAACAGTACATACAAATCCAAGAGATATGAGACAGTGTTGTTTGTTTGTAAATGCAGAGCTCTGTATTTTGATAGATGGGATATTAAAGGTGAGATTTAGATTATTAGGTAAAGACAGATGAGTTGCACTATATGACACATGGCAGGGCATCATAGCAGAACTATGACTTGACATTGACATAATAACGGGATAGAAAGTCTATAGAAGTTCCCTTTGTGGCAGTGTTCTGTGCTGGTGTATACACAGCAGTATATTCTAAATTTTTCCTTAAGGTTTTCTTCATCCCTTATCAATCTTTTAATTAAAAATATGAAAGAAAGTAAATCCTCAAACCAGGGCCCAAGCCCAGATATAAAGTTGATTTTTTTTTTTTGAACTATGTGATATTTAGAGTCATGCTTCAAGTCTTGATCTGAATGTTTTCTGCATTTCTTTTTTCAGGTGTGACTTAGGAATTGAGTTTGTGGAAAACTGTTAGCTCATGTCCATCTCCAATGCTAAGGTTATGAAGCTGAACTTAGATAACCCTTGCCAAATTCCTTCAGATGTTGTACAAACTACCTAGTGTCATGCATTGGAAGATAATTTTTTGTTGTTGTTGTTGTTTTGTTTTTGTTTTTGTTTTTCTGAGACACGGTTTCTCTGTATAGCCCTGGCTGTCCTGGAACTCACTCTGTAGACCAGACTGGCCTCGAACTCAGAAATCCACCTGTCTCTGGAAGATAATTTGTTGTAAAGATATTTGTGTTTAAAAATGGATCTAGGTCAGGATTCAGATTTTTCTCATGTGGGGACATGGTTAATATCTTCTCATTTGAAATTTGTTCACATGAACTAGATCACTTAATCTATCTTACTGTGCAGCCTTGAAAAGTGTGTACAATAGGGATATATGCTGCATGCCTACTAATAGGAATTAAAATCACATTAAACTCTTATTCTGATTATGGTTGTCTTCTGCCTTTGAAGTTCATTAATCTCAACCACACATAAATGAAATAACTAAGAAGTAGCATCTCTAGTTAACAGTAACAAAACATTACAAGTCAACATTGTATTATTAATTAAACCCAGTTCTTTACTCTAGACAACAAAGTTCCTGGGGCCAGTGAGTAACCTTTACAAGGTCACCAGACAATGGTAATAGTGTGTTAATGAATGAAATAGTTTTGGGGGAAATATAAAATGTCAGTATTGTTTCCAAGTTGGTACAATGCAACTTCTCAAAATTTTAAAACACCACTGTCTTCTACTTTAATAAGTAACTAAACCCATTCTCCATCTTCTTATCTGTTGTGAGTAATTACCACACACAAGACATATTTCTCCACAGTCTGTTTGTTATCAGTTGAAGGACATTGAGTTGACAACAAAAAATTTAGAAATTCATTAAATCTTATCATTTTATGATAAATGGGTACAGAAAAGTAAAGTGAATCAGTCAAAAAAAACTGAAGCCAATTGGACAGAGGAGCAGAGACAAGGGAAGACTACAACTGAGAAGGTGACCATTCCTTACTAGGAGAACACAGGCGAGAGTAGAGTTGCTCCAGTAGACCTTATTTCCATAAGTCCCTTACTATAAAATCTCTCCTCTAGTTCTTAATTTATATTTTATAGTTGCAAAATCTCTTTTAGATAAAGCACTTAAGTGAAGGAAATGGAAAGTGACTAAATGTTTATCATTAAAGGTCAAAATGAGCTAGTTTGATAATGGAGAATGTTTCCAGACTATCAACTGAGCAGTGGTGTTTCTCCATTTCTGGAAGCTATGGATGACACAGAAAACACTGCACAGCCATTCTCTTGCCCTGCAAGAGCACTATAATTCTTTCTCATATTACTCTTTCATTTGGCTTGTTAATAGCCTTCAGGTAATTCAAAGTCTGATATCTCTTTACTGTCATGACCAACATCCTCACAGAACGTTTAAAATTCAGCATGGGGAGAAAAATCTAGAATAGAGCATATTATAGTCTATCACAATAACATGTCTGTGTGACTCTAATAATAAGCACTAATAAGCTTCTCCGAGGCACTTAGTTCTTGTTCTAAGTTATTTCAAAAGAATTAAAACTTTTATAAAATTAAAATTGCATCATATAATATGTTTGTTTTAAAAGTGGAATTAAGAATATGTTTATGTGTGTCATATTCAGCCCTCCTGTTTTCAACATACCCTACTTTGTCATGATAAAAATTTAGCTTGTTTAATCTTACAAGAACTGCATTAGTAAGATATTTAGTTGCTTTTCCATTTGGAGTAAACATATATCTTAATTTCTGGCTACATTTTACTGGCAGGCTGGAAAGGACAATAATTAAATAGGCACTTGTCTTCTTTAGTCTGAGGCATCATCTAGAATTTCTTACATACTGATTCTGTTCTCTTTTAGCCAAATTCTCAAGTCATATAATAACTTCTTGTGTCAAAGGAGTTGACTATATAATACGTTTTAAATTTTTTTACAGTGACCTATATCTATATTCAAACTTAAACAGTCCTCTCAGTGTATACCCAGAGGCAACACTCTAGCTGTTTAATATCCTGAAAATAAAGAATGAGATAATTTCCAGAGGTTTTTATTATTGGTAGATAATTGGATTCTCACTGTAGAATTTTAATATCTGTATTATGGTGGTATCCTTCTAGCCTGACTTTGTTTTCATAGTGCTTAATTAGAAGCTTAAACAATTTGTAATTGGGTAAGTAGAAATGCCCATGTTTGAGACAAGGTATGAGAAAACCAAATATATACAAATAGATACTTGCACACTACAGAGTGTAATGATAGCAATAGCAAGTGATTACAAAGAAAAAGCAGACAAGTAAAAGTTATTTTTTAAGCAGCCCCATACCTATAACTTAATACTGATAACAGTTCTGCATGGAAGAACTTGGTCACACAATTTGTTTTCAAAGCTGATGTTACTCCTTAACATGTAGGGAAAATAATCTTTAAAAAATGATTCTCTAAAATTAAAAGGAAACTCTTGGAAAGGGAATGTCTAGCTCAGGAAAGAATGTACCCAAATGGGTGCAGACTGTACATTCCTAGAAAATCCAATATCTACAAAAATTACATTCAGCAGCCTAGAGAAACTGGAAAATACTCATGATTGCATTGAGGAGTTTTGCCTTAATAGGCTCTGGAGACCGCTAATGAGCATAGATTTCAGAATCAGTGGTCGCTGCAAACCTTTTGTTTACTTGATGTATCCAGTTTTCACAGTACAATAAACACTACTATTTCTTAAGAAGACCAACTCTAGAATATTTAGCAAGCAGCACTCATTCAATGGCTATGTTACTTATAAATGGGGAATGCAATGGTCACTTGGAAAATTCTGAAGATCATTATCAACAACTTTCTTTTTAAATGCCCAGAACAAGCTTTGTAACTACTGTGGTTATGACAGACTGAAGTTTTAAACCCTTGCAATTTAGTTTCATGTACATAATTAAAATACATTGATCATAGTCAAATTAATTTTCAGGAAATATGGCTTCAAGAAGGAATTTTCAAGAAGGGTGATGCTTGAGGAAGCCCAAGACATTCACTCACGCTGGGACTCTACCCATTTCATCAGTGTTCCTCACTCTCACCTTTAGGATCTTCAAAGTATTCATTCTCTCTGGATAATGGAATGTGCTAAGGGGAAAGCACAGTTCAGAGCCACACCTTCGCATTAATTGGAAAACACTGACCTCTAGTGTTCCACAAGGTAGAGAAACTAGCTCAGTAGCAAACTTCACTTCCTGTCTAAGCTCTTGGGTGTTTCTCTTGGGTACCATGGGAATAGTTTCAAGGAGAAAGGAGCAAAAGGAGGAGGAGAAAAGGGTAACAGAGAAAGGAAGTACAGAAAGGCAGAAGGGAAAATTCTCTTTACCTGAAAGTAACCTGCCTCAATCCACCCTCTAAAATAATTTATTCACTTATCTTAACCCAATGGACAGGGTATCCTATTTTGCCTTCCTTTATAACCCAAACTTTGAGAAAATATTACAACTACAGATTGTGAGATTTCCAATCTTTGGATCACATAAACATTGACTCTACTTTGAACACCTATCCACCTGACTGCCATATACAATGCAGATTCTGGAACAAGATCACCTAAGGATTAAGTAGTAAGGCAGAAGGATCTTCAATAGTAAGTCTGCTCGCCTTTCCTCACCCCTCCCGGAGAAAATGATAATACAAATTACAAAAGTAAAATAATATTCGAATCAGGATAATATTTCTGAGCTACAGTGTAGGAAGAGAAGATGAGGGAACAAACCCAGAAACTTGAAGGATTATGGAAAGCCACCCTTGTAAAGAACAAAGATGGTTTAATTGCATCTTTTCTCATTTGGGAGTTCCCAGAGAAGGCAAAATTTCCCTTCCTCTGCCTAGAGATGCAGCTGAGTAATTGAGCTTGAACCTCTCACAGTTTTAGCTATCAGTTCAAGTTTCACAAACTGGATTCTTTAAATATGTAGCGCAGGGAGCAGATCTATGAGTCAAAAATTCCTGCCTATTAAATGTCTTAAGCTTGCTGGGGTGGAAACATGAACAATGCAATGCATACTCACTATTCCTTCGCAGGCACCTGAATTTTGAGGTTGGAGTGTGTTTTAAAGCTCCCCTCCTCTCTCCTATAATAGGGAGCCATTGATATCCTGGGATAACTACATTTGGGCTACAAGTCTTAGGCCCAAACCGCTTACATGGGTGCCCATTGGTAACAAAATGCCCCAGCTGAAACCTTATGCCAAAGGCAGTGAAGAGAGCCTGGTACATAGTGTGGAGGCAGGGGTAGAATTGTTCCAGGCAATTTCAAATCATCCGTGGGAGCAGTTACTGCTATCACAGAACTCGGTGACTCTGAAGCTTCTCTGCCCCGAGAGAGGCTTGCTCCTGGCCCGTGCATCCCTGCCAGAGATTAAGAAGCTTGGAGCTATAGGAAGTTTATTCTTCCAAAGAAGGGCAGGCAGTATAGCAGAGCAAGCTCTTTGCAGTTCTGCTAACTTTTGAGATGGTTGGAATGGCCGAACCAAATTGGTTATGGTTTCCTCCCTGACCTTCCCTTTTACCCAGAGCATATACAGTAGGAAAGTAGATACGTATTCCGAGGAGCATCTATCCCACCTTCTCTTCCCGCCCCCCCAGCTCTTGAGTACTCACAATTTGTTGCTGTTAATCCAACGTGCCACAAGCCAGAGAGCACCAAAGTCAAAACGCTGGTCAGTCTTGGTACACAATCCATTTCCTCCTACTGAGCGATTTCTTCCAACTGAATCCCAAATTTGTAGGCACCAGTATTGGCTTTTCTTTCCTTTCCTTTCTCACTCCCTCTGTTTGCTACCCTTCGCACAGCCTAACCCCGCCCACCCCCCCTTGAACAGACTCTTCTCCTTCACTCCATCTTGCTTCTTAGATCCTCCACCGAAACCTAAGCAGAGTTTCCTCGGAGCTCCGAGCTGCGACCGACGGTTCCTGCAACTGTCCCTTCCCGTGCTTTCCTTTCTTGCCTGTCTCCTAATACTAAGGATTGCCTTTCTTAAAGGTTCCGATCTTGGCGCTCAGCTCCTCCAATAGCCTAAAGTACTTTGTTCGAGCGAAAGAGCTGGATTCAGCACCTGGGTGACGGACGGACAGCTCCTTATCTGCAAGGTCTGCGCGGCACCGTCCGCTGCCTGGGACTGCGCTCGCCTATTACAGTGGCCTGGGCGGTCCTTGGTCGCTTGCGCGCATCCCCAGCAGATGCTCTGCTATGACGCGCTTAGACTACTTGCTGGGCTCCTCTCTTTCTCTCTCTCTCTCTCTCTCTCTCTCTCTCTCTCTCTCTCTCTCTCCCCCCCCTCCTTCCGTCCCTCTCTCCTTTCCTCCCTCCCTCCTTCCGTTCCTCCTCCTCCCTCCTTCCCTCTCTCCTATCCATGCATCCCAGCATCCCTAACCACTTAGCACTTCTCTTTCTTTTCCTCCCAAATTAGGGACCAGTATTGGCATTTAAATAAGGATTTCGAACAATGCTGCTGAAGTGATGCCTAAAGGGGTTGGAAGACTTAGGAAGAGGAATTTTCTCATGGAGAGCTTGACAATGAACTAACCTAGTGCCCTTTTCCTCACTTCCCAGGGGAAAGTCAAAGAAAGCTTGAATTGTGGGACTCAATTTCCCCTGCAGGGATGGGTAATTGACAGGTATTGATCTAGTTGGGATTTCTGGTTTAGCCGGTTAGAGATAGGATCACTCTCCACTTTTCTGATAGGGTTTCTCTCCACATCTACATCTCTCCTTGGTTGCTATTGGCACATTGCTTCCGCAAGTACTTCAGGGTGATTGCTGCTGTGGGTTCCAAAGGAGCCGAGGTGGCTCTCTGGCATAAGAGAAAAAACGTTTTAAAACGATTTTTAACAGGCACGGACTGAAAGATGAGTAGAGACAAGTGGGTGTGAGGGTCGGGTGTGAGCCCATGGCTGGCTCTTAAAAGCTTTACATCTATAATAGAAAAGATGGGTTTTGATTGCTTCCTCCTGGCTCTGTATTAGAGGTCTTGTTTCTTCAGCTTATAGCATGAGTCTGAGGACTTGCTTGCTTTGCCATAGATGAACTTATTGTGTTTAGTGTGAAGCCAAAAACCTGTCAAATGTTAACAAAAAGAGGAACCAATAATGATGCTTTCTATGTGAAGTTCACAATCAAGTTAGAGTCTATAGGATCTTTCCACATCAGAGGAAGTTTGTACCTCTTTCTCTTAACTCTTTATCCCCAGCATTACTGAGCATACAGATATATTTTACACTACAGATTCCCGACAGCCTTTGGTCTCAGCTACCAGCTCTACAGCTTTTCCACACTGGACTGAGTTTTAAGCAGCCTTTGTATAAATCTCAACCTTAACTTTGTAGTCTTAGAGCTCCAGCTTCCATCACTGGAATACTAAAAGACAGTTCAATGAATACCAAAATAAGAGCTTATTTTGTTAAAGAAAGAATTCTGAAGGTCCTTTTAGCTGTAAGCAAATAGCCATCTATCTATACTTTAACGGAAATTAATTATGTCAATAGATCCCTGGTTCACAGGAAATTCAACACAAGGTTTTGAGGTATAACCATAAACAGGGACTTTGACTCACAAAATATTAATGCTGTAGGACACGCCCTTCCTGCCATGTTCGGAAAGGACTGTAGAAAGGAAAAGATGAAGGGGATTCTATGTCCCTTGGCTTTGGTGGGTTTACCTTACACCTTTCTAAGATAGCCCCAGAGATGCTCCCATACCGTTCCCTGGTCTTAGAGAGTATGGGTTGGAGGTTCCCCTGATGGCTAGTTGAATCACACTCAAAAGGTCTTGAACATATATATCCATGACCCTTATTTATTTTGTATGTTTTAAGTGTGTGTAATATTTAGACTTTTTTGATTTCTTAAGATGACTAAAATTCTAATTTTATATGCTTGCGTATGCATGTGGGCCTGCATGGATGTATGTGGACCTGCATGGATGTACTTGTACCACATGCATTCAATGACCACAAGGGCCAGAAAATGATACTAGATCTACTAGAACTAGAGTTAGAGATGTTTGTGTGCTGCATGATGTAGTAAACTCCTAAAATTTATAAGACCAGCAAAGTGCTGCTAACCACAGAGATTTCTCTCCAGCCTCATTTCTTAGGTAGTTTTAAAGGAATAAAATATTATTGTCATAATTTAAAACTTTATGGATTTCCTGCCTTAAAGCATTTGTACCACTTCATGACTACAAAAATTGTTAATTTATAAATGTATTATGCTCATACAAATTGCTTTTATGAGTTTTATCACATTTATGTCTTTAAACATCACATTGTATTATTTTGATTATCTTTCATCAATTTAGAAATTGTGAGGCTAGGAATAGAGTACAGTTGATGAAGTGATTTTATCTACGATGCAGGAAGCTTTGGGTCCAATTTGTAATATTACAAAAAAAACCATGGCTTTTGGTCCTGGAGCTGCATACACATAACGGCATCAGTATAAATGGTATATGCAAGAAGATGAGAATTTCAGGGAAACAAATGGAATTCCAGGCCAGGAAGACTACTTGAGATCCACTCCTCTACCATATTTATGGCTTATCTGACATCTATCTATCTATCTATCATCTATCTATCTGTCTGTTACTTATCTATTATCTACTTCATATGTATAGAAATGGTATCAAACTATTTGATATTCTCATTTTCAATCTATTTAATACCATTGTTGAAATTTAGTGTTTTGATACATGAATTCCTGCTTGCTTCATCTTACTCACTATACTGTTTTCCATGTTTTGAATATGCCAATATTTCTGCATTAACGGTCCTGTTTTAGGCCTGAGTTGTTTCCAGTTTTCTCCCCCAATTTATACTGTACTGTTCTTTTCCCACCTTGTAATTCATCTCACATGCAGTACTGGAAGTTCTGTACTCTTTGGAAATGTTTTGTGTCTCTCTAGAATTATGGAATAAGATGGCATCAACTCATGTTTCTTCCTTTGCTAAAAGGGAGTGATATTATCCAGAAGAAAGCATCCTGGATGTTTTGAAGAGAAAAATGATATTAGCATCAAGGACAGTGTTCCTCAATATTATCAGAGCTATTATATAGCTCCAAAATACAGTTTAACTAGGTAAAATATTTTCACAGTGTAAAATTTAATAATTCTGCCTATTCTATCAAAGACCCTTAATAAGAACAATCAGCACCAGAAAAAAAAAAATGCTCTGGTTGTGTATGTCACTATGGAGTCCACATTGTGATTTATCATCAAGTTGATGATAAATACCACGACTCCCTCTTTTAGATACCCGTATGTAGACATGTAGACCTAGGGTATAGTGCATACGGTATACCTAATTTACAAACCTATTTACATTTGTGGCTTTTATTTTTTGTCTCAAATACACCTGTTCTTGAGCAACTTTGAGCTTTAAGCAGCAGATGTTTGCCTAAGATTTACAAATGTTTCAGCAAGCTTATTGTGCCTCTGACTATGGTGAGAGGAAAACAGCTGTTCCTCACAGACAGCAGTGTAAACAATGCAATCTTCTGAAGGTATTTTGGCTGCAAGAAATTTTTAGGCACAGTAGAATATCAATCACTATTTAAACAGTTTTCAGTCAAATTGTTATTTGCCTATTGAAATTGTTTTTCATAAGGATTTTTAGTCTGATTGACGCAGCTGCCACATGATAGAGAGGATGGATAATCATGCACTACTTTTCATATTGCTGCACTTAAAATAACTCATACATGTACTGAATGTGAGTTTGAAAATGCTCACAGTTTTGGCACAGTTGTTGGATGCTTAGTGTTAATACAGAGTAAGAAAAATGGACAATAAAGATTCAGAATGTCAATATTTCACAATAATTCATATGGACAGCATCCCAATTCAGAACTTTATATGAATAAAAATAAAAGAGAGTGGGGTTTATATCAGTTTGGAACGTAAGCTTAAGGACCTAATGTAAGCTTAAGGACCTAAGTTCACTTCTCTGGCACATAAGTAAAAATCTTGGTATTATTTGGCATATCTGCAACCTTAGTCATAGTGGAGAGAGGTTGATTTCCAACATCCATGATACCTAACTCCTGGTCTCCATAAGTACATCCACACACGCACACATACACCTACATGTACATGTATAACAATTGTATATGCACATATACTACATATACACACATTCACATATATTATAAATTAATACACAAAAAAAGAAAAGATAAAAGAAAGTGACAAGTTGTAGTTCACTCTTTTTGCATTTTTCTGGAACACTTCTGTTTCATCCAGAATGGAACAAACAAAAGGAATCATTCATCACAAAGAGTCTTTGCTATTGAATATTCAAGCAGTGGTCCATCTACTAATTCATAATATTCATAAAATGCATGCCTGGGAGATATGTTTAGTCATCTTCATTTTATTGATAGGATTCATTCTAGTAAGAGGCAAAGCAACACATTAAGCTGGACAAAAATTAGTGGCTTCTAGTCATAGGCTACTGACCAATGAGCACCCTTCCCAGCTGTTTCCTCTACTTTTAACATTCGGTAGGATAAAATCTCTGTAATGTGGATGTCAGAGTGTACAGAAACATCTTACATAAGAAGACAGTGGCTATTTTGTTTTGAAAAGCACTCATTTTAGTCAATTTTGACTCCACATGTTATAATTTGTTCTATTGACTGAAGGATAATTCCTGTTACTGACACATTTCAGGGTCTTTGATTTTTGTTGTGTTTTTGTAAAATATTGATGCAGTAGAAGTTCATTATGTTTTCCTTTAAGATTTTTTTCTTTGTAACTTAATTTTCTTGTTTTACATTTCATTTTCCCTTTTTATAGAAAATGACTTCTACCGTGGAACACAACATCTAAATGTACGCTAGTCATACTTAAAGTTTCTAAAAGGTAAAATAATGCTTATTAAACATCAACTTCCTTTGACTTTCTTTACTTGAGTTAATATATAACTGAAATTTTCATATTTATTAAAATGGTTACTTTCAGGCTTCTCCCCCAGGAACCAGCGGAGCAGCCAGTGCTCTGTTGCTAAAGTTGCTGAATTTAATGAAGAAAAATGGATACCTGTCCCATCTGAGGTCCCTCCTTGATTTTTACGCAGACTGGGGATTTTAACAGATTCTAGTAATAAGAGAATAATAATCTCACAAGGATCTCCAAAGTCATATTTTTCAAGAAATTAATACATAGTAGAAACAGCCAATTTCCTGGGTTTGTTTTATTATGTAACCTTTTCCTTACTGTCCCTTTATCCTTTCTGAATTTCAACTACAATAGAAAACACACCGGACATATCTCTAATATGTGTTTTGTTGGCATTTTCAATAATATTTTAGCCTAGAGCCAGCAGGGGATGTGTTGTCTACTAGGAATGTGAAACACACCCAGAAAGAGAGAAAGTGAGAGAGAGAGAAAGAGAGAGAGAGAGAGATGGATGTACGATGTTTCTGTGTGAGAAACTTTGTAGGTTGCAGAATTGTTGTTCAGGGCAGGAGAGGAAAGGGTGCAAAAGGTATCAGAAGAGAAAGACAAATGCATTGATAACTCAATTTAAGTTTTTTCTAGTGTCTCTGAGATTATGTCTATTAAGTAAAGCACACAATTCCTAAATATATTATTATTTGCAATCCAATGTGGAGAACAGTATTGATTATCTTAATGATTCTTTTTTCTTCTTTGTGGTTTTTATTGGTTATTTTATTTATTTACATTTCAAACATTGTCCCACTTTCCAGTTTCTGCTTTGTAATCCCCCATCTCATCCACCCTCCCCTTTGCCTCTGTGAGGGTGCTCCCCAACCCACCTACCCATTCTTGCCTCACTGCTCTAGCATCCACTTATGCTTGGGTATCGAGCTTCCATAGGACCAAGGACCTCCCCTCCCATTGGTGAGAGATAAGGCCATTGTCTGCTATGTGTGTGGAGCTGGAGCCATGGGTCCTTCCACGTGAACTCTTTGGTTGGTGGTTTAGTCCCTGGGAGCTCTGGGTAGTATGGGTAGTGGATATTTTAGTTCTTCCTATGGGGTTGCAGTCTCATTAAAATAAATATGCTATTTGTTCCTTCCAATAAAAACTTATATTACTGAAATAATTTAAAGATATATACCATTTAGATTATGTATATTTGTGCTTAGTACTATAGAATCATGACTGTATATTTTTAAAAAGTATACATGAGTTTCTATTTTTATCATAACTAATCTCAATCACTTTCTATTCAGTAATTTTTCTGTATTAATCTCATCAAAAATGATGTGAATTGTGGATTAACTAAGTTTACTCTGATTTTTAGGGATCTGTGACATAGCACTGCAACCAAATATGTCCAATATAAAAATGTACTAGGTGACAAATGTATGTAAGCATCTGTATACATGTGGCTACCATACCAGCATATCCTGCAAGCTCAAGTAAAAAAATCCAGAAAAATTCATGAATGCTGTATAAGTGCATATTTTCTCTTGTAATTATCTCCTAAGCAACATAGTATAAGGATTTGAATGTCATTTGAATTTTTTGGGTATCATAACTAACTAGAGGTATTTCTATGAGGAATAATGTATGTAACAATTCATTTCTTACAAATAACTTGAGGATCCTCAACTTTTCATATCCACAGAGCTATTCTGGAGCCATACCCTTGATGTTAAAGTAAAGTGGCCTCTGAAAACACCTCCATCCACAAGTATTTAAACTGGGAAATTTGCAGTAAGTGTTACTGGTCTGAATTTATTTCAGTGGAATATATCTTGGCAAATCATACTATAGTTCTCTATTAGAGAAAAAATTATGAGAATGGAAATATAAAGTGTGATGTGTAGGAGCACATAGAAAGAGGATTGGTGTCCAAGTAAAATGAAGACCAAAAAAGGAAAAAATAATAAACAAGGTTGGTTTAGAGGCCAAAGGAGGCCTGTGCTTTGCTTTGAGACAAAACACGGCCATGAACTGCTTTTATGTTTAAACTATCGAGACATGAATAATACCTTGTAGAATATGATAACTGCATACTATATTCCAGTGTTCCTGAGTATGATTTTTGTCCATGTGTAGCCAGCTGCCTTCCTACTCTGTTGTGGAGCTGGGAAATTTTTGAAGAAGTTACAGGAAGCTGCAGGTGTGCCTTAGTGACCCACTGTCTTCTTAGCATGATCAAGCTCCTGGACTCAGTCCTCCATCCTGGAAAATCCAAAAGGGTCAAGAATAAATATTAAAATCTACATGTGATAGTGTCTGCCAGTAATCCTAGTCCTGGGCAGGCAAACAAAGGTAGGTCCCTATGGCTCTGTGGGCAGTTGATCTCTCAAAATATGTGATATACCAATTCAGAGAGACACTCTCTCTTGAAAACCAAGATGGAGTGGAACAGAATGAGCAGTAGATAAATCACTTTTCACACAACTATGAAGACCGGGATTCAAAATTTCAGGATCCATGTAAAACCCTGGTAAGTGTGTTAGCTGCCTTTAATTCTAACAGCAAGAAGGCAGAGACAGGATATCCCTGGGTCATGATGACTAGATAGCTCTCAGTTAAAAAATCATTTCTCAGTAAATAAACTAGATAGCAATTAAGGATGAAACCTCAACTTTACCACCCCATCAAACACATACAGTATTCACATGTTAAAAATAAAATGAATAGAAATTAAAAAACAAAATAAACAATTAAAACAAACAAACAAACAAGGAAACAACAACCAAAGTTGACAGCTCCTAAGGAGCAACACCTGAGGTATATCTTTGCCTTGTACCACATGTAAATACAGGTGCAGGTGCATGCACACATGTAGGAGTGAGTGAGCCAGTACACACACACTCACACATACAGAGAGAGAGAGAGAGAGAGAGAGAGAGAGAGAGAGAGAGACTGACTTACAGAAATAGAGGGGAAGTTAGGAGAGAGAATGGGGAAGACACTGGTGTGGGTTCATGCATGCCATGGTATACAGGGGAAATCTGAGCACAAATTTCAGGAGTAGTTTCTGTCCTTCTGTCTCTCTTGTTGGTTTTGTTTCCTGTGTACTCCAACCTAGCTGACTTGAGAGCTGTCTAATTTCTTGCCATGGGAGTGTTGAGATTATTTAACTGAGGTCATCAAGATTGCAACAAGTGCCTTTACTGCTATTACTCCATGAGCCATTTCTCCAGCTCAGTTCCCAACTTTAAAACAAGTGTCATATACTGAGGGATAAAATACAATACCAAACCGATATCTGACTGTTAAAAACTACCCATGCATGTATGGATTTGGATATAGTAAGATGCATTTACATTTCAAACCATTGTCCATTTCAGTCCTTTAAAAACAGAATGACCTAGAATGGTTTCTATTTTCTAAGCATGCATGTTGATGACTGGGAGTTTCCCTCTTCTGTGCATATGTGATGACTACTGGGGTTGGCTTTCCATGTCCTTGTCTGTGGCTCAGTGTCACTGTGTGTTGTATTTTTGGTGTTTGTTGTGATATAGGTACAACTTACATAAAGAACTCTCATACATATCTTTTGGTGTGTATGATAATGCATGTGTGTGTTCTGGTTTATATGTGCTAGTGTGAGGGTTCATGTTAAGGCTGGGATTTAGCATTAGCTGTTTTCTTCAACCGTTCTCTACCTTGTTTTTTGAAATATATTCTCAGTAAACCTGGACCTTGCCAACATAACTATATTACTGGACACAGCATCAAGAATCACCCTGCTTCCACTTCCCTCCTAAAGTGATTACAGACACATGCCCTGGTTTGGGATGATTAGATATTAAACTTGAACAGTTGCTACTAAATTTTGGAGGCAAACATTTCCAGAGGAAAATTTTTCTCTTGTATTTGCTGACACTACCTACCTCCTTTTCTTTGTTGCATATAATTTGCAGTCTAGAGATGGTCACCTTACTTTTAGTGGCTGGGAAACACTGACCCACACAAACAGAAAAGAGAGGGAAAACATGGTTTCTTAAATATATTTGGAATTCCAGAAAATTTATACTTCCGTTTTCTTTGTCAGAAAATCTAATAAATAAATTTTAAACCTCATTTGTTTGTTTTCTAGTTTGTTGTTTTTCATTAACCAAAGATTCAAGAATTAGATTAGACATAAATCTATGAATATCAAATGTGCACATTTAAATTCATGAAATTGGATGTTTTGTGGGGAGATGCTGTGCATCAAAGAAGTCTAGGTTCAACCCAGTCTTAAGGAGATATTCTGTAGGGGAAGGTTATTTAATTTAGGTGCTTTTGAACTATTCTGATACGCCTTGCTAGCATTTACTTTACTTTTAAGCAGAAAATATGGCAATTACAAAACTGATGGGTTAGGGACACACCACAAGGATCCAGCATCATAGTGTGTGGTACTAGAGAACATGATACAGACACGATTACTTTGCTGTCCTTGTGAGATTCAATTCACTACTTTGACTGATTTCAGCACCTAGATGACCACCAGGAACAATTAGGAACAGGCCATTGGTGGCTTCTATTTCCTTGTACATGTGTTTATTTTACATAGAAGTAGTTCACAGACACATTAATGAAAACATTCTGGTTTTTTTTTTTTTTTTACTTTTGGCTGTATCAATTGATACAAGCTTTTTTCAAGTCTTGAGAATGTTATTATTGGTACAGTTTTACACCATTGGCTATTATGTTTAATGTGTGGATGGGAAGATTTTCACAATTTGGAGTTTAAAAGTCCAAACTGAGTAGGTAATGGGTAAGGTTTTAGCTAAAGATGCTTCTAGATGTGAATAATGTTACATATCAAATCATTTACTAAATGGGGAATGAACTAAGGAAGTGAAAGAAGGAGAAATGGTCTCTGACCATTTGAAACTCAGTAACAATGAAATTTGCAGAGTCCAGAGCTGATAAGTATCTATTTGCATGAAAAAACATCATTCTATAGAAAGGCAGAGGCTCAGAATCTTGAGCCTGTGTTCATCATTCTGAGAGAACTGGAGATTTCCAGTAGCCAGGTGTGAGATTTATAAAGACATAATAAGAACTGTTAGTAAGTGTACCTATATTGTCTATATTTTAGGCTTGACAAAAGAAAAGAAGCTTTGAAAAAAAGGTAATGTTGATTGGCTATAAGATAATCCTCATATCTAGGTTTAGAAGATTCTGCATATGGTAGCAATACAAATACAGGCATAGAGGCTGTAGGAAATTTTAGATATACTAACTTTGGATTATCTGTGGATACATTTTGTTTCTTTCTTTCAAATTTCTTACACATATTTTCAGTGTAGAAGAGATAATTCTCCAAATACACTAGCTTAAAGATTAGAGGTGAAAACAGTTCCAAACCAGCAGGGGGGAGGGGTGGCAAAGGGTCCAGCCTCTGTCCTCACAAGCAAAGGCAAGGTTTACATCACTGAGCTCTACTCCCAGAACTAGGATGTTCATATTTTGTTTACTTTTGCATAGTGTTTAATAACAAAATTCTTCCAAATTTAGATCTGACTGTAAGGAAATTTTTCTAAATAAAGAATCTGAAAAACATAAGCAGATGATCATTATAGCTTTTCTTTCACAAGTAGAAGACAATATAATAAATTTGTAACTCACACATTGGCAAAAAGCATTTTGTGTGTCCATAGCATGGAATCCTTTTTTTTTTGGAGACAGGGTTTCTCTGTGTAGCCCTGGCTGCCCTGGAACTCACTCTGTAGACCAGACTGGCCTCGAACTCAGAAATCCACCTATCTCTGCCTCCCAAGTGATGGGATTAAAGGTGTGCGCCACCACTGCCCGGCCATAGCATGGAATCTTACACAACTATACCCAGTGATAATTATGGAGAAAATGACTTCAAAATTTAGTAACTTGCTGAGGTAAAATTAGCATATAATTAAGATCCAAGACTCAATCTACATATGTGCATTCTCTGTGTGCACAAGCAATTAAATGGTCTAGCAATCACTTAACTAGATATGCTAGAATGGAAGATTTGAACAATCTTTCTGTGATAAGATTTTTATGTCTGTCTCAGAGAGTCAACTTAAAGTCGAGCAATAGAAATCTCAAAGACAATAAAAGACATTGATGGAAACCAGATGAATTAGTGTTGCCTTTCTAATTATCTGGAGTTGATGACACAAAGTCAATCAACAAATCGAGTAACCTCTCATGAGAACTAAGAAGAGGAAATGAGATTTTATTACAGTGTGGTAAAGACAAGAGAATATGCACGAATATGGTTGAGAAGGCTGATGTGGCAGACAGAATACAAATGTGGGTGGAAGTTTGGGCTTCTTTTCACAATGTCTCATGAGCCAGTGAGATGAACATGAGTCACTTTGCTGCATGAGCAGGAATATGCTATATCTCTTGTTTATATCAATCAGATGAAGGAATGATGTCAGTATTTCAAAGAGCTTTCTGAACTGTTGAAGGTGTTTGATATCAGTATGAACCTAGACATAATTCTTAAAAGATTCAACAGGACTCATCTGTAATAAGTAATCTTGACTGTCAGCTTGGCAGAGTCTAGAATCAACAGGGAGACAAGTCTCTTGGTATGTCTGTGAGAGACTTCCAAGGTTGGGTTAATTAAAAACACACATTAGCTGCTGTAGCAACATTACATGGGCAGGTGTCCTGTACTAACTAAAGGGAGACCATGAGCTAAGCAGCAGTGTTCATTTCCCTCTCTTCTTGACTGGGTGACAAGCTTCCTGCCACCATGCCTTCCCCATCATGATATCTTATACCCATAACAGTGGTACATGCCCCCAACTTAAGTTGCTTTTGTTAGATAGATATTATATTTTGCCAATGATATAATTAACTGACACCATTATAGTGGATACATTATTTCAAGACAGAATAGTAGCCAGGTAAATGACTTGGGCCTATCCTATTCTCTTGGGAATGATGTGCACATACACACAGGGCTCCATCATATGGATACAGTTGTGTTAGAAAGAAAAAGAAGGAACATCCTATGTATTTTCAGGAATGATACAACTTAGCAGGTTTTATTAGCTGACATTGGTCTTAAATATTGTATCTATAAACAAACCTAATAATAGTCTTACCATTCATCTTGAATATTTTTTGTGGATGGAATAGTGTGCCCCAAAATTTTAAAAATTAAAAAATATTTTTATTTTTTAATTAATTATTTTATTTATTTATATACCCCTCTTCCAGGTCCTTACTTGTAGAGTTCTTCCACCTATCCTAGATCCCCTTTAGCTCTAAGAGTGTGTCCTCCATGGATCCCCCCTTCTTGGGGCATCAAGTTTCTGTAGGATTAGGCATATCTTCTCCAACTGAGGCCAGACAAGGCAGTCCTCTGCTACAGATGTGCTGGAGGCCACAGACTAGCCTGTTTATGCTCATTGGTTGGTGGCTTAGTTTCTGGGAGCTTCCAGGGGTCCAGATTGGTTAACATTCTGGGTCTTTCTATGGGAATACTATCCCATTCTGTTCCTTTAATCCTTCATCTAAGTTTTTTATAAGGGTCTCAGTTCCCTACTCAATGTTTGGCTGTATCTGTATCTGCCTCAGTCAGCTGCTGGTAGAGCCTAACAGAGTACTAAACACATTCTCTCAAACTAACTGATTAATGCATACTTGTTACAATAGCTTAAAACAGAAAAGCAGTTGCTCATCAATCCTGCATTTGGTATAATGAAACCATAACTAGCCATTCATGTTTAAAATCCCAAATTGTAGGGTCTTTTTTGAAAATATCATAACCTTATATTTCGAAAATATCATTACATTTTGACCTGGAAATTGCCAATTTGAGGTATGGCATCTATGAAACAATATGGTACAAAGCTACCCATGCCAGGGGTTTATAATAAGTGATTAATAAAGCAAGATAAGTTCTCAGCTATGGCATATTGATTGGACAATCAACAGTGCTATTGAAACAAATTACATTATCTCTTTTACAAAATTTTATAGTGAGTAACTTCTGTTTGTGCTTCTCTTTCTCTTCCTCCTTCTCTCCTGTGTGTGTTTGCACATGTGTGTGAAAGACAGTATGTACATGTCATAATGTGGGGGGAAGTCACAGGACAACTTGCAGAGGTTAGTTCTCTCCTTCATCCATATTGTTCTTAGGGACTGAACTCAGGTCATCATGCTTGAGAAGCACCTTACCAAACAATGCAGGAATTTCTCTTCATACTATTAAGAAGAGAATCAAGGTACAAAAATCACAAATGTAGAATCTGCACCTATCTATGTAAGCATAAACAGAAACACATGATTTTCTTTAAGTCATAAAAAGTTTTTAGTTTCATTTTTACATCCAGATTTATTTTTAATCAGAATCATAACATTTTTAGTCAGAACCTAATTTTTCTATGAGTGTAAATGGACTAACTTTACCTATTACAAAAAACAAAACAAGACAAAACAAACAAACAAATAAACAAAAAAATCAAAAACAGTCTCAACGTCCAAAATAAAAGAAACCATAGTTATAATACTTTGTTTATTCATCTTAAAATCATAACATGTACATTCATTATGAAAGAGATTATTTTCAGCATTGATTGTCATCCTTTTAGTTTCAAAGTTAGTGAGGGATTAGAATCCATAAAACAAGTGTGTATACTAAGACCTAGGGCATTGAATGCCACTGATGAACACTTTTTCTGAAAGAATAAAGACCCTTAAATGGTATGTGATTGAGTGCTCCAAAAATAATATTGCTTTTGAGGCTGAGAAAATGTTCAATTGCCATAAAAACCATGGAGACCAGAATTCTCTACTCAGCACCTGCATGAAATTTTGTGGCTTGCCAACTCTAATCTCACTTCTTAGGATGAGGTAACAGATGGCCACCTAGAACTCACTGTACAGTGAAACTAGGCTATTGGTGTGCACTGGGTCCAGAGTGCCAACATTTCTCAAAAATTAAGTTGGAAAATACGTGAGAAACTTGACATTGATCTCTGGTTTCCATGTACATATATTTGCGTATGTTCTTGCACATGTATACAGGAACATTCACAAATTCACACATACAGACAAACACACATGAATCAATAAATAATTAAATAAATTAGAAGTTTGCAGCTGCCACAGTGTGAATTAAAAAGCAAAAGTGGAGATTAAAGATGTCTGTGTTAAAAACAAAACAAGACAAAAGCAAAAGCAACCTTGTTTTTCTTCAAAAATTATAATCTGTACCAAATTATTTCAATTAGTCTCCCTAAGGTTGCCACTACAGTATAGTTCAATGTGTGGTGTGTTTACTATTCCCCCTTCAATTCATGTATACATGTACCTTATATAGTTATATTTAAAAAAATTAAAATACAAGAAAAAAAGAAACAATACAAAAATCAAAAAAACTCTCCATGATTTTGCATTCCACATATATTTAAATGACATGAGAAATGACTTCTAAAAGTAGCAAGGTGCCTATAAGTCTCCTATTTTAGTTCCAAAAATATTTTTAGCTGCAAAATAAAAAATCTGAACCCTTTACAAGGCCTCAGCTGCTTAATTGCTTTGGGCTTAAAGATTCTAGCTATCATTTTAGCTTTTCTACAGGTAAGCATGGAAAGACATGAAAAGCACTGACTTTGAATGTATAAGGCTCATATTTAAAACTATAATTCTGCTGGATAGTGCTTTCTCACCTAGATAGCAGGTATGTTTATGACATTCTCATCAGTCGAGTGACTTGATGATCTATGAACTGCTGAGTAGATCACATGAGTTGACATGCCCAACCATGTCTGACACAGAATGTGCACCCAGTCATGCTGTTATTGTCCTGTTATGAAGATAGTTTTAAAAACAAAACACTTTGTGGGGGCATTCTTCAGTAAGTGAAATGTTTTCTGTGAAAGCATATGAAAAAAAAAAAATTGGTCCCTAGCACCCACATTTTAAAATAGCAGGACATGCTATCATATGCCTATCATCCCAGTTCTGAAGACAGAATGATCATAGTGGATTGCTGCCCAGTTAATCTAGCTGTACTGGGGAGCTATAGCTTCAGTGAGATACCCTGTCTCAAAACTAAGATATAGATATTGAGAAGATGATTAAATGTTTCAAAGTACTTGCTGCTCTTCCAGTGATACCTAAATTCAGTCTTCAGCACCCAAATCTGGCAGCACATAACTCCTTCTAATTTCAGTTCCAGTGAATCCAATAACTTGGATTGTGGTTATCATGGGCACCTGTACACAAGTGGCATACATTCATGCATGCACTCAAACATGTGCATGTACACACACACACACACACACCCCACATACACACACATTCTCACACTCTCAACACACATACAGGAGAAACACAGAAAAAAGAATAGCTAAAAATAACATACTTATATTTTAATATATTTAATTCATATCATAAGATACTTTAAAATATGAATTCATAAATCCTAGAGATATACACAGTGAGGCTCTAAGGAAGAAAGCTTCCAATAGCCTGTGATGGAGACACAAGCCTTTAATTACCACTAAGAAGGTAGAAGCAGGAGAATCTCTAGGATCCAGACTAGTCTGGTCTACATAGTGAGTTCCAAGACATCTAAGGCTCCACAGAGAAACTCAGTCTTAAAACAAACAGACAAGCAAACAAACAAAACACCAAAACAAACAAAAAAACAAACAAAACACTTCCAAAAGTATCCACCAATTTTAACAGATGTGTTTACAGATACACTTACCCCCAGTTTAAAACTTGCTCCTCCACTCCTCTCCTCTTTGACTTGACTTTACTGGATTTATGACATGTGGTTTTCTCTTTTATAATGGGCAAAACCTGTCTGTCAGATGTTAAACCACTCACTATTTGCATTTTTAAAAATTTATATTTATTTGATATGAATGAGTATTTATTTAGCTGTTGTGAGGTAAGTCTGCCAGAGACAACAGCTCTGACACTCTTAAAGCCAAAGAGAAAGTCTTTTTTGCTGGCCAGCAGATGCACAGAGAATTTTCCCAAATTATGAAGCTACAAGTCTAGAGAGACTATCTTTTGTGTTGTATGGATGCATTACCTGTTAATTAAATAGTCTATGGCCTATGGCTTAGGCAGGCAAGAGAATGTGGTACATTCAGGAGGAGAAAGAATTCTGGGATAGAGTGACAAATAGAAAATATGCAAGGAAGATTAATTGAAAGGGACACATGATACCTGAGCAGAGGTAACCAGCCATGTGGCAAGATGTAGTCTATAATTAATGGGATATTTTAAGTTATATCTAATAAGAGAAGAGCATAGCTATATGGCCACAGTATGTGTAAATATGTTTTGAGTCTGGGTCTTATTTCTGAGAGCATAGGACTGGGAGGAAGAACCAAGGTACGACTTGGACATCCAAACTTTACAGTTTTTAGACCTCTGTGCACAAAAACATATTGTTTCTATGATGACAGCTGTGCTAAGGTCTGGGGGTTTGTTAGAGTCTGTTTATGCACCATGTACCTGCAGTGCTGGCAGAGGCCAGAAGAGAGCATGGGGTCCTCTGGAACTGAAGTTACACTGATTTGTAATCAAATATTTGGGTACTGGTAACTGAAGTAGGATTCTCCCCAAATTTAGCAAGTGCTCTTAAGCACAGAATCATTGCTCAAGCTCCCCATGTTTTAAATTTTTAAACACATTATCTAGACTATAGTTTTTTGTTTTTTAAATTATAGTCTTTCCCTGTCTTCCACAGTAGAGAAAAGCAGCTCCAACTTTACTGTCTGGCTGACTGACTGTCTAATTGATTAACTTCTTGATTGATTTTGTGTATGACCACAAGAGGGGGGTTGTCTATATTAAAAAGTGTTCTCATGTCAGAAGACAATCTAGGATATTGTTTCTTAGGTGTCTTCCACAACGATTTTGGCTAGTTGGCAAAGCCTCAAGATCTCCCTGTCTCTGTCTTCCTAAGACTGGGATAACAGATGCCTGTCTGGATGTTCAGCTTTCTTTTATTTTTTACTAAGAATTCTGATGGGTAAGCTTTGGTCTTCAAGCTCACAAGGCACGAGTTTTACTGACTGACCCACCTCCCTAGAGATCCCTACACTTCTAGTCCATATTCCTATATTTTCATATGCCAACTTAAAGCAGACCATCAAATCAGATAAATTTAGTCCGTACTATTAACCACTAAACACTCCTTAGTCAGCATTTGTGTCTCTCATATGCCCACCAGCATTGACACTTGCCTGTTTTCTCTCACTCTAGCTATTCTATATTCTTTCCTCAGGTTTCTGGGCACTCTTCATTCCCCATTTTTTTGCTCATAAACTTTTACTGACTTTATTCTCTGCTTTTGAATCTTTATAGTTTGTAGCTCCTCAAGGCTCAATTTCAGGTCGTCTTATTATTTTTCTGTATTTGTTATCTAGGTGGAGTCCCATATTTCCATGATTTCATTGATGAAAATTCTATCTCTAGCCAGATATTACCCAGGCTGAAGGTTCTATACTTAGTGGTCTTTCTGATGTCTGGGGGCTCTACAGAAACCACACTACTGGCTGTGGGTGTGGCTCAGTACTTAAAACTCTTTAAAGCCTGGTGACCTCCAATGAGACTCCAGAATCTTAGTACAAATAAAATCAAAAGCAGGACATAGTTGTGTATATGCCTGTATTCCCATGTTTTCAAAATGATATATGGGATATGGGAAGCACAAACAGAAGGATACTGTGGCACTCACAAGCTAGCTAGGCTGGATGGCATATACAGTGGATGACAAGAGAGACCTTGTCATACAGATGGTAATAGATAAAAGCCAACACCTAAGATTGTGCTCTGACCTACGCAGACATATACCTGAGCTCATGCACTTACACCCCACATATACACCATACACTCAAGCACACAGATGTACATACACACCAATTTATTTTTAATGCTGCACATGCTGTATTCCAAATATGGTAATTTAGTGTTTTAATGTTGCCACCTTGAGACTGTCTGCTAAGTTATAAAATCCAAAATAAATCTCTATTTTTCCTTAACCCTTCCCAAACCATCAGTACCATCCTGTGTGTTTCTAGAAACATTCTCTGACTGTTCATTTTCTCTCATCTTTTGTGTTAGTTACTTTTCAATTTCTGTGACAAAATACTGTGACCAAGGCAACTTATTAAGAAAAGCAGTTAATCTGGACTTAACAGTTCTAAAGTATTAAGAGTTGATGATCATGCTGGGGAACATGCCAGTAGTCAGGTAAGCATGTTACTGATCAGAAGGTCCTGTCTAGATCCACAAGCACGAAGCAGAAAGAGCTAACAAGGAATAATTGGAGTTTTTGAAATCTCTAAGCCCACTCTAACTGACACACCTCCTTCACAAGGCCATACCTCCTACTCCTTCCCAAACATTTTTACCAACTAGAAAACAACTACTCAAACATAAGAGTCTATGAGGGACATTTTCATTCTAACCACGACATATATCTTAGTTCCACATACCGTAGTAATTTCCAATAGACTTACTTCCTCTTTGTTAAATATGTGTACAGTAGCCAAGAGATAGATTGAAAACACAATTCTCAAGGTTATTCACCTTTCCATGGCTATCATGAAAATTCAGATTTTATTATATTCTTCTAGATGAAAAACGAACTTAGCTATCTTTTGTCTTTGATTTTTTTCATGCTCCCCAGACTCCTTTTAACCCCACAATATGATCATTATATCTGTTGGCATTCTGTCTAAGCTCCGCCCCACCGTTACCCAGCAACAGCCAGGTATGCTCTGCCCCACAGTTACCTGGCAACAGGCAGGCATGCCAGATTCACTTTAAAAGGGGCTGCTTGCCTCCTCCTCACTCTCTTACTCTCTTCTCCACTCTTGCTCTTGTCCTCCTGCCTCTGCTCTGTCCTCTTGTCCCTCCTGCCACTCCACATGCACATGGCCAGCCTTTACTCCTCTATTCCCCCCTATGTCAGTCAGTCAGTCAGTCTGTCTGTCTGTCTCTCTGTCTTTCTTTGCCTCCACTACCCTCTTGACTCTCCTCCCCTGTGGAATCATGAAAAGTAGCCTGGTTTCTGGTTGAGCTAAGGCTTAAACACCGGTGACCCAGTGGGGGGCTAACCCTACAAGGGACAGTAGGTGTTTTGCCATGCTTCTAGGAACCAGGCTACTGTCAAAAGGCTGCAGCTCTCCTCCATAGGTCTGTGACTATCAGTCACATAAGGGCAAAGGTCCAAGCCCTTCCACAGATAGAGGTGTGGTCACTTAGCCTCAAGACATCCCTATGTTAATGAGGCACCTAGAGGCCTAGCCGCTCCCCTTATCAGCCAATGGTATTTCAACCTCACCCCTTCCTGAGATTGTAGGATATGGATTCACTCATGCCATTCTCTGCTGTGACAATAAATGCCCTAAAACCATGGACTGTCTTTCTTCATTGGGATCCACCATGAGGAACAATGGAACAGGCCTACTTCTAAAGAGCTGAGTCTAGTCTCCTTCAGAAGGCCTCCCAGGGCTCTCAGCCACGGAGGCCACCAAACCAAACCCCTGAGGCTCTCCTCCCCGCCTTTTCCCCTTTGGCCAGGCTAGATCCAGCCCACGGGCCCTCACTTTGTTCTCAGCTCTTCTGTGCCACCCACCTGTGCCTGGGATGTACAACAGCCTGGGAAACAGACGGAGCCAGCTTCCATGTGGACCCCAGGACCCCTGGCCATGCTTCTCCAAGCCAGGCAGTGTCCTTTGCAGCTTCTCACAGCCCAACAACCACCCACAGTGCTGTGGGGTGAGTACCCTCAAACTGCTCACATCCCACCTCTCTGAGGGGCCCAAGCACCCAGGCAGATGTGGGACTTCACACCACACTGCTGTTTAATCCAATACTCCCCATGCCCTGAATAAACTCTATTCTATACAGACCATGAGGCTGGTGCCTCAGGGGTAAGGGATGCCTCAGCAATGGCCCCCAGAGGAACTCTCTTGCCCCATAACCTGAGTACAGCTCCATAAAACATGTCCCCCCTCTCTATCTTTTTATAAACACGTCAATATATGCCTTCATAGATATGATCTTCTTAGAATGTCTTCTTTGTACAATAATTTTCTTGCAACTTGAATTTGTCTAATTAAACTCAGCTCACACATGTCCCATTTATGTATTCCTTTCTTAACTCTTTAACAGTTTTTAGGACACTCGTAATTGTTTAATCATTTGTGTTTTATTTATGTATTAATTTATTTAATAATGTTTGTGTGGTGTGTGGTGTTTGTGTGAGTGTGTGCATATGCAACTGGCCCATGTTTGTGTGATGTATGCCCACATGCGTGTGTGAGAGCATAACAAGCTCCAGGAGGGCATGCTATACCATTCTTACTCATTCTCCACCTTTGGTAGTTTGAATGAAAATGGCCCCCATAAGCTCATAAAGAGTGGAACTATCAGCAAACGAGGACTTGTGTTGGAGTAGGGTAGCTCTGTTAAAGAAAGTATATCATTGGAGGAAGGTTTTAAAGTTGCAGTCATTCAAGTCAGGCCCACTATCACTCTTTCTGCCTGTTGCCTTAGGTTCTGAATGCAAAACTCTCAGCTATTTCTTTCTTGCAATGTCTGCTTGTATGATTCCCACTGTAATAACAATGGACTAAACCTCAGAACTGTAAACCAACCCTCAATAGTTTTCCTTTATGAGAGTTGTCATGGTCACGGTACCTATTCACAGCAATAGAAATACTAATTACAACACTGCCTTTTGCCCTTGATACAGGGTATCCCAATGCACCAGCAGAGAAAATGGTAGTCAGCAAGCTCTAGTGATCCTTTTGTCTCTGCTCCTGCTTCACCTGTGGTGTTGGTGTTACAGGATACCAATGTTTTACATGTATGGTAGAATATAAACTCATATCCTGATGCTTATGCAGGAAATATGCTTACTTACTAATCTATCTTTAACCCAACTCATGGTGTGTGTGTGTGTGTGTGTGTGTGTGTGTATGGTCAATGGAAAATTTTTTGAGTCAGTTCTTTTATTCCATCTTCCTTATGAAGCAAGGTCACTCTTATTTCACATGCCTCTGTACTATACGCAAGGGCTTGAAGCACATTCTCTTTTCTAACCTAAGAAGTGGCAAGCTAGTATTACAGATATGAGCCACCCATTTGATATTTTTACATGGTGTCTTAGTTAGGGTTTTATTGCTATAAACAGATACCATGACCAAAGCCACTATTTAAAGGAGAACATTTAAATGGGACTGGCTTACAGATTCAGAGGTTCAGTTCATTATCATCAAGACAGGAATATGGCATCATCCAGGCATGCATGGTACAGGAGAAGCTGAGAGTTCTCCCATTTCACCTGAAGACTTCTAGAAGAATACTGGCTTCCAGGACAATACTGGCTTCCAGGAAGCTAAGACAAGGATAATAAAGTCCACACCCACAGCGACATACCTACTGCAACAAGGCTACACCTACTGATAGTGCTGCTCCCTGGGCCAAGCATATATAAACCATCACACCTTAGTTTCATGGATTAAAATACATTATCAGGATTGCATGGAAAGTGCTTTTACCTAAAGCCAGATCTGTTTTGGGATTTTCCTTATGTTAATGTCTCATATCCTAATCTTGAAAAATGGGAATTGGACAACTACATACCAAGGGCTACTTAACAATCCCTCTGCATAAGAAACATATTGATTAATAGTGAAAATGACTGTCATGAATTTCAACTCATAGCTAGGAATATGGCAGGGTGCTATTCTAGGCTATTACATGTAAGTCATATCTAGGTAGGTAATGCGGTGCTATTTGAGGCTAGTACAAGTAAGATCTCTTTCAGTGCTCATAAAAACATTTAGTGAGAAATTGTTTAGTACTTTTAAGGATTTATTCCATTTGTATACACATATAGATTGTGTATGTGTGTGTGTGTGTGTGTGTGTGTGTGAGAGAGAGAGAGAGAGAGAGAGAGAGAGAGAGAGAGAGAGATTCTGTTGCTGCTGCTGCTTGTGTAGGCTGGAAGATGTCAAATTTCCAGAAACTGTAGCTACAGGCAGTTAGGAACTGTTTACATTGGTTCCAGGAATTTTTTTTTAACAAGATCAAAAAGTACTCTTAACTGTTGGACCGTCTCTCTAGCCCTTGATAATTTTTTTTTTAAGTAACACAGGTGCTGAGATATAGAGAATTAAGAGGGTTGATTTAGGAACATGCAATTGAAATATAGTAGTATATCCATCACAACCAGAAAGTGTACATGTATACCCAGGTTCCAAATCATAGTGCCATTGCATAGTGCAAACAAAGACAGTGCTTGGACTTTCCTCCCAAGTTTCCTGGGAACTTAGTGGGATGAAACCTGTCATTAATATTCCCCTTTCTAGTTGCCTTCAAATAGCATCATTCCTCAGTTCTTTCCAATGCAAATACAAGAAACTCCTCAGCATCAACTTTTAAAATTCAGAAACATGATTTTAAAAGAACAAATATGTCAGCTGGGCAGTGGTGGTGCATACCTTTAATCCCAGCACTTGGGAGGCAGAGGCAGGCAGATTTCTGAGTTCGAGGCCAGCCTGGTCTACAGAGTGAGTTCCAGGACAGCCAGGGCTACACAGAGAAAACCTGTCTCGAAAAACCAAAACCAAACCAAAACAAAAACAAAACAAAAACAAACAAAAAACAAAACATCAAATGTGTTCATTCAGCTTTATAAAAACAACAACAAAAACAAAAACAGTCACACTGCATTCTTGTGGAATGTGATTCCCCATGGTTTTACGGTTTCTTCTTCAACACATTCTTCTTTCCCCTCTAAACCATTCCAAGATGCAAATATTTCATAAAGTTATAATTTATTCTTAGATTTGCATTGAAAGGGATCAGTTTCATTGTCAGTAAAAGCTAAAGTAAAGAAATGCTTCTAACTGGGAGATAGGAATAAGTTCATAGGAAATATCAGAAGGGCTAAATGTATTTTTTGATTAAATTTTGAAAGTGTTTGTTTGGGCAGATACAGCAGAAACATTTTGCCTAGAAGGTAAATCTCCTCCAGCCATCAAAATGTTTAAAAGTATAGATCTATTAACACTATCTTACATAGTGTCAGGATATGGTTAAAGGTGTCAGAAGCAAAGCATTGGACAAAATATCTCCACACTTCCTTGCACATGCTGTTCAAGATTGCAATACAATTGCAATACAAGAGTGAAAACAACTTGAAGAGAGGTGTTCTTTTGGGTTTAGAGAATGTCCTCAGTTAAAATCCTTATCAAGATACATGAATGGCCAAATAAATCATTGATACCTTGGTTCGTATTAGATGTCAGATACCATCTAGCTCTGCAGAGGTAAGAATGTATGTGTGTGTGTGTGTGTGTGTGTGTGTGTGTGTATTCATACCAAAAGGTGCATGTGTGGGGGTACATGTGAGTAGCAGTCACAGGTAAGTCTTGGGTGTCCATCTCAGACACTGTCCATTTTGTCTTTGGAGAAAGGCTGTCTACCTGCATCCAGGCCTCAGTAATGCTGCTGGTCTAGATGACTACCAAGGCCAGGGGATCCCTGTGTCTCCAACTCGTTGGCCCTGGGATTGAATATATGTGTCACCACATTCAATTTTGTTTTATTTTTAAGTTGGCCTGGAAAACCAAACTCATATCCTTCTGCTTGTACACCAAGTGCTTTACAACAGAATCATCTTCCAGTCTGTGAGTGGCTTTGAGAGGAGAGATGCACAGACATAAAACTGTAAGTATACATGTTGAAAAGTGTATGGAAGAGAAAGATCACACTGCAGTAATGAATATCTAGTAAATGGAGTAGAAAAGCAGACAGAGAAATATTTGGATTATATATAAAACAGGCTCACCTTTCAGTTTCCTAGTACTGATCTGGTCATGTTTTATCACCTGCTACACGATTGGATCATCACAGGAACTGTGGTAAAACCCTAAAGGCCAGCCTGTTTCTACACTTACTCAGACATGTTTGTACCTCAACATAATCAGTGAATGCAGACAGCTTCCTTGGATCCAGAGAACTAGGAAATTTACTGGCACAGATCAAACATGAGGGACTTTCCATACTCTCTTGAAATTTAGAGCATCTATTTTAACTAAGTCCTGGAGTGCTGGAACTTTTTTATCCCTTTCATAATTCTCATAAATAGCCAAGTATATAGAACCAGGTCATTAAAAAATCAGAAAAGAGCAGAAGGGACTTGCCCAAAATAACAAGGTGATGAGATTCTTGCTAAGTTAGAAATCTAGCAGCTTCCACTCCACACCTATGTTCCATTCACTATCCTCAGTTCTCCCCAACTGTGTCTTGATTCATCTAGCCATAAAATGGACCCAAACTCTTTCTCTCTGTTCTGTTATTTGAT
This sequence comes from Rhynchomys soricoides, assembly GCA_019843965.1. NCBI lineage: Eukaryota > Metazoa > Chordata > Mammalia > Rodentia > Muridae > Rhynchomys > Rhynchomys soricoides. The sequence continues at coordinate 18,761,627 of JADRCH010000032.1, forward strand.
TGGTAACTCAAGCTGTAGTCCAGGCTAAATCAGGTGAGACATGTACATGAGATTGTACTGCTGGTAAGCTTTTGACTAAATCAATGGTTTGAGCTTCTAACAAAGAGAAGGTTCAGATGAAAAGCAGGTGGAATAACTTTAAATTTCCTCATTTGTCAGATGTATGGCAGCTGGCATTCTTCCATTTGAACAGAGGAGTCCTCTGAGATTAGAAGCCTGCCGAGACCTGATTGTTGGAAACAATCCTTTTGGCCCAGATGCTCTGCCATGGCTCCACTCTGCCTGTGAAAGAGGGTAAGGCTGTCCCTGAGAGAGTACCTATTAGCAGGTTGGAGCAAGCCCAACAACACAGACTGCCTTGTTATTAATGGCAAATGAGCTGTGGCTGATGTTGTCAGACAGTTTCTTTCCACTGTGGTCAATCCCTGCATTCTGCTACTTCAGGAATTCTGCCCAAGCCAGTCTCAAGTCTTCTCTCCTGTGTTCTATTAGGGGCATGTAACCAAAGTACTTTATGAATGGAGAACTAAATGGGCATGATGCAAGGTAAAGTGGTAATATTCTAGAGCTATAGCCAAGGAAAATGTCTAGAAAACCTATATTTAGTAACCATGGCGCCTAAATTGGCCTCTCAGATAAATGGGCTACTAGTGGTCACTAAGTAGATCCCTAAATGCCTCACACCTTATCTGAAATCTCATTTGCTCCTGAGCACTTTATTGTAGGAAGGGCATCCTGTTTGCCATGGGATGGTTCAGAACTCTCAACATACTCTGCACCTTTTGGACTTGAGTGCAACAGTCCAGCACAACACTACAGAAACAACGAACAACCCTCTATGGGATGGAATTGGGCTTGAATACCAGTGTAGCCCCTTTCCATATAGATGATTTATTGCCTACATTCCATGGGCTTCAGTGTTCCCACCTATCAATTGAGAATAATATTTTTTCTAATCAAGACATTTTTTGGTGAAAATTAATTTAAATTAAAATGCCATTATCTAAAAGATGGAATTGTTTGAATATACATTACCCAAGGTTATGTTCCCTTTCCCATTATCCTCTCTTATTCTTTGCCATGATTTCAGAATTTAATGATTAACTTAGAGATTCAAATTAGCACCATGAAGTGGGAGAATTGGCTCAGTTGTTAAAAGACTTGGCAGGGAAGTAAACGTATCTGAATGTGATCCTCAGACCCTACATAAAAAGACAGACATGATAATCTTGTAACTGTAATCACAGCACAGTGGAAGTAGAGTCAACAGGATCCCTGGAACTCATGAGCCATGGAGTGGAGAAAAATGAGGGAGTTCCAGTTTTATTTGAAGATCCCTCTACTTCCAAAATAAGGTAGTAGGTGATTGAGGAAGACATTGGAAATTGAGTTCTGACTTCAACTTGCATATATGCATGAACATACACACATACATACACACACACACACACACACACACACACCAATAATTTGAAGTTCTGCACAGATGAGAACTTATTTTCACCTTCTCTGTGTAGTTTCTTTAATAACAACCCACATTCATTCCCTTGTCTTTAGAAGGTTAGTAGCAGTTAGAATCTCTGACACAACTCACCTCTGAGTTTATTTTATACTCATGATTTTTGTGTACAATATGTATCTCATATGGTATTTTGCCCTATGGTAAAAAACAGTTGAATAAAATATAGTTTATACTGTCAAAATGTGAGAAAAAGAAACAAGGTAAAGGCTGAGCAGTGGTGGCACACGCCTTTAATCCCAGCACTTGGGAGGCATAGATAAGCAGATTTCTGAGTTCAAAGCTAGCCTGGTCTACAGAGTAAGTTCCAGGACAGCCAGGGCTATGCAGAGAAATCCCCCCCCCACAAAAAAAAAAAAAAGAAAAGAAAAGAAACAAGGTAAAATGATGCATAATGACATTTCACCCAACAGTGGATCAAGTTCATAAATGGAGAACCTTGTGATATATGTCCCATACTAACACTGTAGTTGTCTTCTTTTGTTTCATCACACTTTAAAAGTTGCATGGTGGTAAAAGCTAGCAATGCACTTCTCAGACCATGGCCACAGTGGTTATATGAGCTGCCACTGTAATGATTTCGAAAGGACATATTTTAACAGAAAAAAGAATAAACACCAGGAAAACACTAGAATAGACATACCTGTCCTTGTGAGTGATCCCTGGTGGCCTCTAGGGTGAATCCAACTCTTCTGTAATTTGCCAGTTTTACAATTTATAAGTATGTTTCTATCTGAGTATAAGAGATCATGTCTGTGTGCATATGTATTTATGACTATATCAAGGACTTTGCACTTAACAGATATTTTACATTTTCATAGGACCTCAGCTAATTCTAATAGTGACCCCCATTGACATACTGTACTGTTCCATTTTGTTAAAAGAAATTTAGTTTCTATCTTTTCAGCATCTCTAGTCCAGACTTGCCCTGGACACACTGTACCAGGAATGATCTTGAACTTCTGATCCTTCTGCCCCCCCTTTCCTGAGCATTGGAAATATAGCTGTGAGCCACTTGCCTTGTTTACGTGTTTTACCACCCAAGGGAGATCCAGGATTCTGTAATTCTGGGTGAGTACTTTGTCAACTGAACTATATTCTAGCCTTCAAGGAATCCTTACATTATCAAAAGTTGACCCCTCTCAGCTGCATCATTATTAAATCTTAGAAATATATTTCTGTAAATATATTTGGCAAGCAAATATACTGAGGATTTAAAAGGTTTCTTGTTTTGGGTTGAGAGAACAACAGAGTTGCTGACAGAAAGAATTCACATTCACTACTGTATAGTTACCACATAGCAGTAGAAATCTAAGGAGATGTACTTTCTCCTATAAGCTGGTCTCAAATAAATGCAGTGTATGGAGTTCTCTTTATAGTTGTATTGGGAAAAGGGAGGCACTTGGGAGAAACTCTTGATTTAATTGCACCCATGCATTTGTATTGAGTCTCCCTAACAACTAAATGTTGCAAGGTCAAAATCATTTTTGATAGACTGACATTTGATTTTGAGGTGTAGCAGGTATTCTGAGATCAAGATCAGGTCAAAACAAACTCAATGAAAAAGAGTGGCCTCTCTACTCTTCTCTGCTTCTTCATACATCATGACTTGTTATTCACCCTCTGAGAAAGGCTCTCTCTGATAGCTGGTGTCAGTTTGAATCTCTGAGAAGAGTCTGGAGAAGGGCTTTATTGTGGTCAGAGTATAAACCAACCAGCTGAGGCTAGCTACTTACAGTAGCAATGAGTAGGATTTTTATCTCACTCACTTTCCATTTTGGTGATGATTAATCACAAGGCAGGTCTGGGTCAATTTCACAGAATATGCCAACTTACAGGACATACAAAGCTTCGGAAACATACTTCTATAAAAAAATTGGTGTGATGTATGTGTAGTGTGTGCTTGCCTGTAGGCACTTATGTACATGTGCATGTAGAAGACAGATGTTGGTGTCAGGTGGCTTCCTCAATCTCTTTCCTTAGAATTTTTTGAGATAGGGGTGAATCACTAAACTGACTAGCCATACTAGCTGTACTTGAAGCTCCAGGGACCCTTCTGGCTCATCCTTTTAAGGACTAGGACTTCAGATACCACCTCTCATCTGGAGCGCCAGGGTTTCAGATGTGTGCCAACCTCATTCTGAGAGCCAGCGTTGTAGGTGTACCCTAACCCTCACAATGAGGACCAGTGTTGCAGATGTGTGTGCTAATCCTTACCCTGAGCATCAGGGCTGCAGATGAGTGCTAACCTTAATTCTTATTCCCTATGTTTTACATGATCCTGAGAATCAAACTCATATCCTTGTTTTACAGCAGGCAGTTTACTGTTAGAACCATATTTTCTGTCACACATGCATCCATTTTACATATACACTTTATTTTGCAAGTAGTGTCATTTCCAAGGCCCAGATAATATATAAATGTTCATATATTCTGATCCTTAAAATACCAGGAACACACAGGACCTGCAACTTCTCTAAACTTTGTTCATCATTGCTGTTATTCAGGGAGACTTGGGGGGATTTTCCCAGAACTTTTGACTGACAAATGTTTAGTGTTGCATTGTCCAAATGCACATAGAAAACAGATGCTGGCATCTGCTGTTCCAAAATCAGAGAAAACATTCAAAATAGAACTTGCTGTAAGATCATAGACAGTATGAGTTCAGAACAGGAAGGACTGTTATCTTAATTCTGTGAACCTAGCATGGTGTAGGTTCAGTAAATCTATTAATATCCCTACAATGTTCAGTGTGTATCTCTTTTTCTCCACCAGAAAAATAAAGCTCAGTCTAAAAACATAAATGTCTTAATAATTAAGTTAAGGAATGGTAGAACTTGGCCTTGTGTTCAGATACAAATGAAATGATCTGTACATTTTTAGAGACCCAAGTGTTCTCTAAACCATGGGCTCAGGTCTTTGTGGTATATCATTTCTAGGCATGTGGTCCTAGGTTGTATAAGAAAGAATGCTAAATGTGAGCCTGGAAGCAAGCCAGTAAGCAGCATTTTTCCTTGGCCTCTGCTTCAGCTCTTTTCTTCAGGCTGTTACCTTGGCTTTCTTCAGTGACAGACTGTACCTGTAAGCCTAATAAACCCTTTCCTTAAAATATGTTGGTTTTTCAGTGTTTTAACACCTTTATATTGCTTTTTACACACATCTCTATAAACCTGAACCATTGAAGGGAGATGCAGATCGAGTTTGAGAGATCATCTTCTTGCCTGGAGACTTGTCTTTTAGTTGATTTAAGATCCATTCAAATTAAGGTCAGGAATCATGGGTCAGGCAGGTGGCCCAAAGGTAAAGACACTTGCAGATGAGCTTGAGGACCTTAGTTTAATCCCCAAAATTCAGTTAGTGAGAGGAGAGAACTGACATCCATATGCCCGTACCTATACTTCTCATTCACCCTCCTCACAAACAAATAAAAGAAAAATATTTTAAAAGATTAAAATCACACATTGATACGTCATGAAAGCTCATAAAGTATTTGGAGATGGTCATTTCCAATGTTCATGAAACTTTGTTTCAATTTTATTAGCAATTTCCCATTTCTTAAGTGGTCCCTGGAGTTAGAAAAATATTGTCTTCCTTAAATTCACTTTATTTTTGGCTAGTACCCACAACATTTTCTTTTGTTCTTTTGTAGGACATAGAAAGCTTACCTATCTTCAGCAACTGGTCTAAGTGGCTCATTTCAAGTACATATTCCATCACTCATTATCACCGGATCTCTGCCTTGTAAAGCACAAGGTCTTCCCATATTCTTCACCACTTTATATTTAGCCTTGCTATTAGGTGTATCTACCCTGCTGCTGTTGGTGCTGCTACTGCCATTCTTGCTAACATGCAGATCCAGATTCATGCACTTATCAGATACCAGGTTACCACCTCTTCAGCTTTCAAATTGCCATTGTTGGACTACCCAGCCCAAAATGTCTACGCCAATTTAATTCATCCCCTTGTATAATATATGTTCATTATATCAATACTGTTCTTCTAGAGATCCCTGTCTATTAAACTAGGTGAATTGCCTCAGGATGTACAGAATTCTGTGTGGTCCAATATTGTAGCCTCAATCCACTGTAGCTCATGAACACTCATGTTTGAAGAATAAGATAAAAAAAAAAACCAAAAAAACAAAACAAAACAAAACAGAAAACAAACAAAAAAAGAAGAATAAGACTGAAAGTTAAAATGTTAAGTTAATTGAATTGTGACATAAGGACAAATATCTTTTCAAAAATTGAAAACTTAGTATCTAGGAGTAACTGTTAAATAAAACTCTCTTTTTGGCTGCAAGTTACATATAGAAAGACATTGGAATGAATACATTAACATGTATACATGAAGGGACAGTCACTCCAGGAAGAAAGGCTAGTACTGTAGCAAGAAAGCATAAAAGACTAGGACTCATATGAACTGCAACCAAGTAAATTATATTGCTATAGCAAGATGCCTCAGGCCAGGAGGTTTACTAAGCAGAATTTTCCATCTACTTGTTGTGGAGGCTAAGGATGATAAAAGCAAGTTACTTGCTGATTTAGATTCAAATGATAGACCATTTATCTCACTTGGGAAAGTGAGGGAAAAAAATAAATAGCATTCTTTTGGATGTCCTTTCCAAGGGTGTTAACTCCATCAGGAAGATTATTTACCTCTGTTCCAGAGGACCATCTGTAAATGCCATCTCAGTCAAGATTGAAATTTCAATAAACAACTTAGGAAGAACAAAATATTTGTCTTGCTATATTGAACTCGAGTTCAAAGAGGCAAGTCTGGTCTCAAAATGGAGGGCCATGATCCAAAGGAACCAGAGCAGCTGAGGAAACTGTTTATTGGTGGTCTGAGCTTTGAAACCACAGATGATCACTTAAGTGAACATTTTGAGAAATGGGCCACACTTACAGACTGTTAATGAGAGATCCTCAAACAAAATATTCCAGATGCTTTGGTTTTGTGACCTACTGTTGTGTCGAAGAGGTAGATGCTACAATGTGTGCTCAGCCACAGAAGGTTGATGGAAGGTTGATGAACCAAAGAGTTCCTAGAAAGGATTCTATAAAACCTGGTGCCCATTTAACAGTGAAGAAAAAAATTTTGATGGTATTAAAGAGCATATGGAAGAGTAGTATAACGTGAGAGACTACTTTGAAAAAGTATAGCAAGATCAATACCATAGAAGTTATGGAAGACAGGCAAAGTGGGAAAAAGAGAGGATTTGCTTTTCTAATTTTTGAAGACCATGACACAGTTGATAAAATTATTGTTATGAAATACCACACTATTAATGGGCATAATTGTGAAGTGAAAAGGGCCCTTCCTAAGCAAGAGATGCAGCCTGCTGGCTAACAGAGAGGTCATGGAGGTTGATCCTGCCACTTTATGAGTCATAGAGGAAACTTTGGAGGGGGCAGAGAAAACTTTGGTGGAGGAGGAGGCTATGGTAGTGGAGGTGGTGGCAGCAGAGGTAGTTATGGAGGTGATGATGATGGATATAATGGATTTGGAGGTGATGGTAGCAACTATGTTAGTGGTCCTGGTTACAGTAGTAGAAGAGGTGGTGGACCGGGATATGGAAACCATAGTGGTGGATGTGGTGGTGGAAGAGGAATATAAGATGGGTACAATAAAGAAGGGGATTTTTTTGGCAGTAACTATGATCGTGGTGGGAACTGTAATGACTTTGGAAATTATAGTGGGGACAGCAACAATCAAATTATGGACCTGTGAAGGGGGCTAGATTTGGTAGAAGCAGCTCAGGCAGTCCTTATGGTGATCTGAAGGTGAAAGTGGTGGATATGGTAACAAAAGCTTTTAAAATAAAACAGTTCTTAGCAGGAGAGAGTGGGAGGAGTTGTCAGGAAAGCTGCAGGTTACTTTGAGACAGTCGTCCCAAATGCATTAGAGGAACTGTAAAAATCTGCCACAGAAGGAACAGTGATCCATAGTCAGAAAAGATACTGCAGCTTAAACAGGACACTCTTCTTGTTTAGGACTTTTAAAAGCACAATTTGCAAAATGTGCAGCTATTGATGAATATAATGTAGTGTCAATTCCTGAGTATATTCCTATAAGGTTCATTCCTGGGATCTTATATTTGTTGTAGCTTTGTCTTCTTTTTTTCTTTTCATTACATCAGGTATATTGACATGTAAATTGTAGTAGTAGTACCAGGAATAAAAAAATTAAGGAATTTTTAACTTTTCAATATTTGTGTAGTTCAGTTTTTCTACATTTTAGTATAGAAACTAACAAAATGCAGTTTTGAAGGTATTTCCTTAGGAGTTAACAAGTGAAGAAGATCATTGTTAATTACTATTTTGTATGAATTTTGCTAAAGTTGACTGTAAAGAAACACCTACTGACTTGCAATTTAATGGGAATCTGTTCTTCCCATTACCAAAAACATGATGAATAGGTGCTGACATGTAGAGATAATATCCTGTATGTTTGCAAATCCTGTATGTTTGCAATATGTGTTTTAGATCATTAGAATTGGGTAATAAAAATAGCATATTTATGAGTTTAATATCATTAAGATTACCTTCAAATGAAAAAGACCTCAAAAGTTAAGAAATATATATATATATATGTATATATATATACATATATATATATATATATGAAATATATATATATCATTACTTGCAATATATATCATTGCAAGTAATGTTAATTTGTGCTGTACAATTGGAGTGGATGTACATGCAAACTAACCCAAGAAAATGATCAGAGAAGAGCTCAGAGGCAGAAAGGAAAGTGAGGATCAGTAACCTTGAAAGTTAAGAAGACAGATATATGTTGATCCTGATGGCTGTAGATATCAAAAAATTCTGAAAATATTCCACAGGCAACCTTTCTATTTAAATCTTCGTGCTGCATCTAAGACATAGGGAACCTCTCAGAAAGGGAGGTGAAAGAATGTAAGAGCCAGAGGAGGAAGAGGAGTGCTGTATAATGCTGTTCTCTGAGCATGACATGGCTGTACATGTGACAGGGGGTCACAACTTAAATCACTGAAAAATTACAGAAGGAGTAGTAATGGCTACAATGCTCTAGCATTCTGAGGAGCTTTTGACAGTTGATATTTGCTACGGGACTGAGAGTCACTTTTCTTTAGGAGTATGACTACTGGTATATTGCCATTAACTTAGTAAATGACTTCACACTCATCTGTATGTTAGACTGTCACTAATTGGAATCAATGGACTGAATAAATAAATATAAATGGAGGGTATGAAGTTGGGAAGAAATGGTGCTAGATGGAGATAGAGAGAGAAAAAGAGAAGTGGGTATTGTCAAAAGACACCTTCTATACAAGTGTAAAAATTTCAAAGAATAAATAATAATAAAAGAGAAACAGGTGTCTATAAGAGTATTTCATAGGGTGGTGATTAAGGCATGTTTCTGAGAACATTTCACACATCATAACTGTTCGATAGCTAAATGAATATATATTTTGTTTTCTAAGTAGGTATAACTTGCAATATTTATAGGTTTCAGTCTCTCACCCTGGGCTTAGGATTTGATGCATTGGCAGAAAGTACCACCAAGGAACTGGAATTATTGACCCGAGACAGTTTGAGATGGTTTGAAGTGAGAGACCCTATTCAATAGCTGGCAAAGAGCAGTGTGTCTGGTCCCAAGAACCAACTCATTCCAGTTTATTTCAAGCATCTTTAGAGCAAACGACTATAGAAAAAACATTTGATATTATGGGATTATTGAGTTCTTCTATTCTTGTTTTGAATTAAACAAGAGAAAAGAAGCAAACTTTTTGTTGTGTCTATGTGAACGTGTGTGTGTGTGTGTGTGTGTGTGTGTGTGTGTGTATCCTGACTATTAGGCTAGGCTCACTAGCTGGAAACCTTAGGAATCTTCCTGTCCCCATCTCCATAATTCTGAGATTATAAACAAGTACCACATCACCTGATTTTATTTTTCTGTTTCTTTTTTCATATGGCTTGTAGAGACCAAAGTCAGCTCTTCACGAATGTGTGGCAAGCACTTCACTGGCTGAGCCATCTCTCTAGCCCCTACATATACTTTGTTTTACATTGTTTTCTTTGAAATCACCACAAACCTGTTATTTGAAAATTCTGATGTTCAGAATTCTGAAATGGCTATAGTAGGCAGAGCCAGGGAATCAATGATGCTGCCCTTCTGAGTGTCTTAAAGGAGGCAATACTCACTTTCCTGGTTCTGGAACCTCAAGTCTTGCTTCTCTGACAATCCACTCTTAATCTTCCAAGTTAATTGGATGGTATTTTAAAAGTTCTTTGAAGTTTCCGTTTCCCTTTTCCATGTGTGCAATGGGCCCATCAAAACCATGATAAACTCAAATTCTTCACTAACTGAAAAATTTATTTATTACAAAAATTAGCATATTCATAGGTGGTGGAATGGAGAAAGCCTATACTTGACAGGCCATCACATTACCCTTTTTACACTGATACCAGCACATACTGAGTTTCTACTGTTCCTGGAACTCTGAAAATATCAAGTTTCTTTTTCCCACAGCTGGGTCAGGCATTTGACTCCAAGACTTTTAAAAACTCAGTATTCTCCTCTATTAAATAGTTATTTCTTTCCACCGGATCCCTAAAATTATTTTTATACTTGACAGGATCTCTGTAGTAGAAACTACACTGCCTTTAAATGACTCTTTTTGTGTATGTTTATCTGTTTGGGTGCTGGTGCTGACAAAAACCAGAAAAGTCTTTGTCAGATCCCTTGGAGTCATAGGCTATTGTGAACTAACTGACATGAGTTCTGGGAACACAGACCTCTGCAGCAAGCCCACTTAACCACTGAGCCACTGCTCCAGGACAGTGAGTGCACTTCATGTGCTATGATCGTTATGGTCAACCTCATTATCTTCAATCAACCATAATCCTTCTGGTTATCATTCCCAACTTAAATTATGTAATTGGTATAATTTACCTTAGTGTTGTCTAGTAGGTTGTTCCTTTTGCCTCAGTTGCTTTGTTTCCTCATGTTTTTTCGTATAAGGCTTTTCACTTCTATGTAATAAATTCCTCTTCCCCTGTTGTATCTCAAATTTATAACACATTTTTATTAGAGTACATACCACCACTGTCAGGTGACAGAACAGTTCCCTATCCCTCAAAATGCCCCCTGATTCTTCTTTTATGTTGTATTCCCCATTGCAGTAATTGTTGGCATCGAATGATAAATTTATCCTCAGTCTGGACCAACACTACCTTCTACAGGGATTCATAATATATATGACATTTTAAAGCTAGTACTCACACAGGACTATGTTTGAACGTGTTAATATGTGTTTTTATTGTTGAAAGTGAACCTCTGAATGCCTGGTAGTGTTGATGTTGTTTGTATGTATGTTTGTGTGTGTGTATGTGTGTGTTTGTGTGTAAGTGTCTGTGTTTGTGTGTGTGTGTGTGTGTGTGTGTATGCATGCTGACACAGTGTGCTCCTCTACGCTTGTATATTTGGAGGCTATAAGTTGACTTGAGTTAACTTCCTCTAATGCTCTGCATCTATTTGTAGCAACAGGATCTGTAATTAAATATAGCTTTTACTCTTTTGGATAGCTTGGTTGGTCATCAACCCTCAGGGTTTTGCCTATCTCTGCCCCCCAACCACCACTGTTACAGCCACAGGCTTCACTCCCAAGTTTTATATAGACATGGAGAATGTGTGCTAAAATAATCATGTCTGTTCTTTCTATCCCATGAGCTGTCTCTCTACCCCTGCAGTGTATTCTTCTAACTTAGTGCATAGTGTCAGCATGTACCTTGATGTTTTCAGCTATAGAAATGATATCTGAATCTTCCCCTATGTAATAGTCTGTGTCCAGATTTTATTTTAATGAAACATAATTAAGACTTGAGTGTTTCCCAGAACTCCCAGGGAATAAACAACTAACCAAAGAGTATACATGGAGGGAGCCAGGACCCCAAATACATACATAGCAGAGCATATCTGACACCAATGGGAGGGGAAGGAGCCTTGATGCCGCAGCATAGGGGGATGCTAGAGGAGTTAGATGAGAGTAGGTGAATGGGTGGAGGAGCACCCTCATAGAGGCAATGGGGAGGGGATGAGAGAGAATGGGATGGGGGTTGGTAGAAGGGTAACAGGGAAGGGGATATCATTTGAAATGTAAATGAATAAAATGATTAATTAAAAAAAGATGTGGGTATTCTTATATGAAAATTATACGTTTGGACATAAAGAACTACCCATTTATGATCTAGAGTGTCTGTGTTTTCTTGGCCCACCAATGGTATCAGGTATGAGTTTTATACTGAGGAGGGGGTCTTAATACCAGTCAGAAAGTGGTTGGTTACTGCCATAATGTTATATCACTTTCACACCAGTGAGCATGTCTTGCCAAGCTAATTGTGTGTCTCAGTTATCTCATTTAAAATAAGTTCTAGCTTCATCCATTTACCAAAGAATTGTTATTTTGTTTAATTTAATGGCTGAATAATATTCATTTGTATAAATATCCCACATTCTTATCTGTACATCTGTTGGTAGAGATCCAAACTATTTCCATTTCCTGGGTATTAAAAATAAAGTAGTAATGACCACGTGTAAGCAGATATCACTATATTAGGATACACAGACTTCTTTGCTTATAAACCCAAGAACAGTATACCTGGATCATGTGGTAGATGTATTTCTAGCTCATTTAGGGAAAGCCATACAGGTTTCATACTTACTGCATTATTTTGCTCTCTTTCCAACAATGAATGCTCTTCTTTCCCCATGTCCATGCCAGCATTCAACATTTGTCATCATTTCTTTTTCTTTTTTTAATTAATTAATTAATTAATTTAGATCCTTTATTTATATTTCAAATGTTTCCCCCTTTCCAGATCTCCCTTTTGGAACCTCCCTAATCCCTCCTTCCTCCCCTACCTCTATGGGGCTATTCCCCCACCCACACACCCAACTACTCTTGGCTTTTCTCCTTGGCATTCTCCTATATTGGGGCATCTAACACCCTCTGGCCCAAGGGCCTCTCCTTCCCCGAAGGCTAACAAGACCCTCTTCTGCCACATATGTGGCCAGCACCATGGGTCCCTCCATTTGTGTTCTTTGGTTGGTGACCCAATCTCCGGGAGCATCAAGGGGTCAGGCCAGTTGACACTGTTGCTCACTCCATGGGGCTGAAAACTCCATCAGCTTCTTTAATCCCTTCTCCAACTCCTCCATTTGGGATCTCACACTCAGCCCAGTGGTTACTGTGAAGTGACTCTTGGGTATTCTGAACTTTTGGGCTAATAACCATTTATCAGTGAGTACCTTTTATAGGAAAATAGATCACATGGTTTTTCCAATTATCTCATTTTTTCCCCACAAAAGTTTTCTACGTTCAGGCATAAATTCAAATCATAAATTGAACAAGGAGTATACAACAGAGAAGTTTACATGTATTTCCGTTAACAGTAGTTATTTAACTAGACATTCGTTATCTGTCACTAGCTTCAGAGGTTCATAGAGGGTCTAAAACCATAATTTTTGTAGCTAGGTTAACATTGAAGTTTTGTATAGATAAACCCAGTCAATACTTTATCTTCTTTCCTTGTATCTACAATAAATGATAAGTTACATTGTTTTACTAATACTATGTTGTAAATTCCTATCTCAGAAGCAAAGAACTCTTGACATGGGAAGCCGGGCAGAGTCCTAATGCAGTTTTCCTATCAGAGATGGCTTTCATAGCAGTTCCATTATAAAGGGCTTACTTCTTACTAATATAATTTTAGGAATTCTTGTAGGATCATCATTAAGAATGAAGAAATCATCTACTACTTTATATAGCATCACTACAGAAGGAAGAAGAGGTGGAGTAGTAGGTAGAAAAGAAGGGGATAAGAAAAGAATGGGAAGGGGAGAGAGAAGGGAAGAGGGAGAATAAACATGAGTACAAGGGAGGGAAGGAAGAGGAGTGGGAGAGGAGGAGGGAGAAAATGAAGAAGATAGAGAGGAAAGGAAGAAGAGAAAGAGAATAGGCAAGATGAGGAGATCGAGAAGAGAGCGTAAGAAAGAGATAAAAGTAGGAATGTATAGATGGGGAAGGAACTAAAGACAAAGAAAGAAGAGATAAAAGAAGAAGAAAATTAGGGCCAGATAGGAGGGAGAGGGCAAAGAAGGAAGTCCAGCTTGGTGTTAGATCTATGACATTGACCACCAACCCAGTTCCCCAGCCAAGTCACTAGCCACTCTGAGGACTTTCCTTTCTCCTTTGTAGGAAGGGAAGAAGTGGTATGCTGTGCCTGGTCTACTCAAAAATCACAGCAGCATTCTAAACTGACTGGACAAATTCTAGGCAGCCTCCTTGCTTCTCCTCCAAGTGCTTGGATTACAAAATGTAATGCCACACTAAGTATATTTTTATTAAAGTAGTATAAATCCAAATTCTTGGAATATGTTTGTTGTTTTGTTTTGTTTTATTTGTTTTCTTTTTTAATCTCTAACTGGTTTTCTTTTACATGTCTGATTTTGAGCCAAGTGGTATCTCTTAGGCTAGAAGTGTGAATAGACAAATACCCATTTACTGTTTCCCTCCTAGATCTCATTTTCTTTCTTGCCACACACAGTATCTTACATTAGATTTTATCAAAGCTTTCTTTATTTTGGTTCTTGGAGTTTGACATAATGTATGTTCATATTTCTAGAACATTGATCATGAAAAGTCAAGTGCACATTCATGTCTTAATCCAAAACTAATTACTAAAGATAAAGTAAAAATAAGCTCCCCTGCGTTTGACATGCACACTGATGGAGTCAGCATAGAGATGTGTAGAAGGGATTGGCGAGGTGTATGGACATGTATATCTTCGACACATTTATGTATTTTTCAAAGAATAAATAAAACTCTATTAAAAACACTTGCCATGCTAAGTAAATAATGTTTTTTCTTGCTTTGTTAATAAAGTTAAAACAAGTAAATCACTTCAATTTTATTTAACAGAAAAGCATAAAAATTAATAAAACTTTGGCAGTACATTCCTAAATTTTTCATAAGAACATTAATAAAACTTCTCTTTAATAAATAAAAGTAAAACAGAAAAACTACTAAGATCTGAGTCAATAATGTAACTTCCATCTATTCAAATACTATTCAGAAGTAAGATATTAATATGAAAGGAACAGACAGAGCAGAGGATTCTCCATCTTGTATTATTACTTAGACCACTTAAGTTTTAACTAAAATTTGATGTATTAATGGAGAATCTTGTGGAAATTAATGTAACTCTATTCTGGGAACCCCAGATAGCCTCTGTTAAGTTATGTTCCTTGTGCAAACCTCCCAGTCCAGCTAACCAGTTATCTTAGCTTCTGTTAAACTCCTTGCTTGCACACAAACTCCCTTATAGATGTAGAACATCCGGATGTAATTTTACCTTTAAAAGTCTCTTTCTATAAATGCTCAGGGCTATACCTAGGTCCTGGAATACCTGACTGAATGTAGTCACAACTGGCTGGAATAAAGACTTTCAATTGGCTGTAAACTGTGTCTGAGTGGTCACCTCTGGTGAGATTCTTATAACACTAATATGTAAAATACAAATTACACAAAAATACAGTCTACAATTACAATAATTATACCAGGAGAGAGAGAGAGAGAGAGAGAGAGAGAGAGAGAGAGAGAGAGAGAG